>JABWIB010002420.1:10828-61400 GCA_016617825.1 Platyplectrum ornatum | reverse complement strand
GAGGCTGGCATTTAGGGGCACCTCATGCCTCAGAAGTGTAACCTTATAGGCTGGCATTTAGGGGCACCTCATGCCTCAGAAGTGTAACCTTATAGGCTGGCATTTAGGGGCATGCCATGCTGATACTTGAGATAAGCAAGCGAGGTCCAGGAAGTAGCCCAAACCCACGACCTCCTGCCCTGTGAGCCCCGTGCAGTGACACCACACACAGCACATGCCTTATACCCTCCCCCTCAGCAGAGGATGCACCGTGTAGTCCCGGCCACTCGAAGGTTTCCCTGTCCCTCTGTCCAGCGCCCCCCACCTATATGCATTCTCCCTCCGCCTCCTTCAGCCCAGTGTGCCTGCGCAGGAGCTCCAGGAAAAGAAGTCCCGCAGGGCTGAGAGGCACCTAGTCCCAGAGACACGGAGAGCCGGCATGTGTGCACAGCCCCGGTAATGGAGCAGTGTGTGAGGAGAATGGCCGGGCAGCTGCTGCTAGTGGCAGCCCTGTTCACCCTTCCAGGTGAGTGCGGGAAACTTTGCATTAGAGTGGAGTCCTGTGCCTGGCCCCTGCTTCTTCCTATGGGATGGACATCACCAGGGATATCATTCCATCACTGCGCTGCACCCCATTCCTGTCTCCATTATTCTGCATACACTATCATTGTACACTCTAATGTCCATGCTGTGTAATGTCTGTGTGAGCAAAGAAAAAGTTTGTCTCTAGTTGCTGGAAGCCACAAATGTTGTGTGTATGGAGACACATATGTTGTTGTGTAGGGAGACACATATGTTGCTGTGTGTAAGAAGACACATTTGTTGTGTGTAGGGAGACACATATGTTGTTGTGTAGGGAGACACATGTGTTGCTGTGTGTAAGAAGACGCATATGTTTATGTGTATAGGGAGACACATATGTTGTTGTGTAGGGAGACACATATGGTGCTGTGTGTAAGAAGATGCATATGTTGTTTTAAGTAGGTGAAGATGTTGTCTTTCTATGTTTTGTGTGCAAAAAGGAGAATTAAAGCAAAACATACACAATATGGGATTCATGTGCTATACAGCTTATGTTAGTTGATCTTGTGTGTTGTGTGTTTTGGTTTGTTGGATTGGAAGTGATATTCTGTTTCTTCCCAAATGAATTGCAAAACTAAATAAATATGAAATGTATAGGCTTATACAGAAGTACAATTCAGGAACAATACTGGTAGCCCTTTAGCAGATAACAGTGACATGTTATATATGTATGTATATATATGTATGTGTGTGTATATATATATATATATATATATATATATATATATATATATATCTTGGATTACTTCCATTGTCCATTAATATAGTTCTGCAGTTTCCCTTACTGAACAATTGACTTGCAGAACATAGGAATCAGTCACAGTAGTGGCAGTCGTGTGACATTCAGTTTGATCTAGCAATCGATTGTAAAACCAGTAATCATTTTGAGTGTTTAAGGGTAAGATGCGCTGGGTAATAACACAATCTGTACAATCTTATAATATAATTCAATGAAACACCACTTCATGAGCTGACAATAATTGTCGAACCTCTTGTCTGTTTTAGTATATGCTAAGTATGCGCTTAATGCTTCTCCATCATGTAGGTCTTTGTTGTTATTGTGTATTCTCCATAGTCCATATTAGTTTTGTGTTATACCAATTAACACTTTTGCCTCTGGAGAAAATGGAGCTTTTGGAATGTGTATATCAGTCAGATGGAAATGGATGAGCAATTATTGGCGACAGTGATGAGATAAGGTCTATTGGTGATGGATTTCACAGTTATTGAGGAGCTGAGAATCCGCTGAAATCCAAAGTACAGGTTTATGTGTAAAATCTCTCCAATGAAAGACTTGTATCCTTACAGCCGAGGCATTGCTCCTAATCTGAAAAGTAATTATGATTGGGTAGTCCAAACCTATTTACACATGTCACCTTAAACCTTAATACCCTGAAACACAACAAAGATTAAAGGGGCTGATAGAGAGTATAGGAACAGATCTTGTCCTAAGGCTGCCTCTCTTTGTATTAGCTGACTCCTTTTTATCTCTGGCTGTGATGGATTGACAAACTAGGGCTGTTTTGTTAGGTAAAAAAGGCATGTTGTTCCTTGAGATATCTGTTCGGGTAAGAAATGTGTATTGGGTAATTAAGTAATCCCCCCTGCATGAGACAGTAAGCAGCCAATTAGTTCTGCATTTCTGTAACACTTGGCAATACACAAAGCGTGGAAAGAAAGGTTCCCTAATCCCTCTCCCACTGAGATCTGGAAGCAAGAGTCACAAATATTAGGAAGTTGCTTTGTGCATGTTCTAAATGTTTCTGTTGAATAGCATAAAACCAGGCATTACACACTGTGTGAGCTCCAGATAGTGGCTTTAATATTGATATACATGTTAAGAATAGCACACATTCCCTGTAAAATGCATTACAAGCTGTTTAAATGCGCAGTTATCACTAGAGACGGTTCAGCCTAAAGAAATATAGGTGCATATGTGCTAATTTCCCCCCAGGGGTAGAAAACCTGGCAGTGGATAAAGAGGAGGGGATGTTAATGATTTCTTGTAAAAATAAAACTTTTATGACTTTCCTTGTTAAGGGTCTGTGTGACAGGCTTGTAAAATTAGCAAACAGCTTCACTTCTTGTTTCTGTGTTAATGATGGTGAAACCTCACATTGTGAAGCCTCATCTTTTTCTCCAATGTGCCAGTTTACGAGTGTTTACACGTGTTTGATAAACAAATATGCATGTTTGCTTGCAGGGAAACACTATCAGCAGATGCTTTTAGTGTCCCTGCCACAGTCACTATTCCAAACAGAGGTTTTCCATTGACAACCACATGTACGTAACAGTCAGTTGTCCATCGTTCCCTGTAGCATAGATTTAAGTGACAAAATACACAAGTGTCATATGTATTCCAAAACAAATATGTCATTTAGAAACTATACTCAGATAGACGATATTGCTAATGTCCTAGAAATCCTTTAAGGGAATGTAAGTCATTGTATTAAATCATATTAGGTCCCTTGTATAAATGATACAACCATGCTGGTATAATTGTTTCAACAAAGTGTATTTTTTTTTGCTGTAAAGATTTTGTTTAAAATATATTGACCTAAGTACTTCAAATAGTGAGACGCATATTACCATCTATTAATGAGATGTATAAATCAAAGTCACATACAATGATCCTTAGATAAAATAAGAACAGTCACCATGTAGGCAGTTTTCATCAGAGATGTACTAATGTTATGAACAACTAACAAACCCATTATTTCAAGATATTGACTTTATTATTAATGTTTCTATGCAGATTGTGTGTGTCTTTTCTAATCTATTCTTTTCTGTAACAGAGGCTTGGTGTCACACTGACCTGCAGTTTGTAAAAGAACCCCTGGATGTAATAGTGGCACGGAAAGACGCAGTGGTTTTAGATTGTCTGGCTAATGGGGAAGCCCCTATCACAATCATGTGGATGAAAAATGGAGCAAGAATTTTGGAGACTGAACGGATCTCGACTTTGTACAATGGTTCCTTGTACATCCAGGAGGTGGAGGGCAGGAAAGGAGAACAGTCCGATGAAGGATTATACCAGTGCTTGGCTGTCAACAAATATGGTGCCATTTTAAGTCAAAGGGCTCATCTTTCATTAGCAAGTAAGTTCTGGGATTTGGTTCCATTTGTGCTACTCATTTTGGTTCATTGCAAATTTTATTTATAGAACAATCAGTGACTGGTGTCACCAAAACAAGGGATTGTTTCCATCCAAGTATAGATGAAATACATTTTTCATGTGACCAAAGGCTTTAATGTCTCATGCATAGTGCTTATTGTTGTTGTTTTAGCTGTTGTGCTTGCATCAAAATTAGTTTTTATGAATATTAGAGCCATCTTTAAAACTTCTCATAACATTGGTATTTAGGCACTATTGACTTACGCACAACTTACTCAAGAATGGGTAAAACCATATTAAATTGCAGGGGGGGGGGTAAAATAAATGTCAGTGTTTGCATGCAGGGAGAATNNTTTATTGTTGCATGTTGCACACAGATACTGACCAGCGTTACTGTTACACTGTTATTACACTTGTGCTGGAAACATCATCTCTCACTTGTAATACTGATTGCAACTAATGAAATGTAACTCCCCTGCAATTCAACATGGTTTTGCCCACTCTTGGGTAAGTAATAGTGCCTAAAGTCTGAATCTGGCCCACAGTGATAGTTATAACATTGGGACAGAAAGAGTCACAGAGCTGTTTTAAGATATTTAATGTAGGTCAGAAATATGGACCTACATATCTTTAAAAGAATTTTTAAAGATATGTGAGGTAAAAATGGTATTGACCACACATTCAGATTTGCAAGGTTTTCTGCAACGTTGATGTCATTTAATTTAGCATCAGCAGTGTAAATGGTATTTCAGTGGAATACAGATACAATTGTTTCATTACCTATTCCACACTGCTTCCCCATTTCACACAGTTCCTGCAAAGTGGCCTGGGGTCTGCTGTGGGGTCCCTGGCTATTCTACATTTTAAATATAAGTTTGTGCAATTACTTTTTTATTTACTTTAAAAGAACATTACAGTTAAGGAAGTCTGACACAGTTATTTTGGATATGGATAAAAAGGCAAATATTCTCGGTTGAAATTGAAATACAGATGGATTAAATGATTGCTTTTTCTATTATGAGCTGTTTTTTTTTTTTAAGTTTGCGGTTGGCCTAAGCTGTAAAACCCATTATCATTTATTCAAAGAAACTGAGAGTGTTTTAATTTTCTTTGAGGCATTTGATGGCTTAATGAGTCTAGACTATCCCACAATATATGTATAATGCAGGGCACAATGTGGCATCATGTATTAGCAGATAAATAAATTAGCATTGACGATGATAATAGTGCACTGTATGGAACAAATACAGCTTTGAATATCAAATACATTGCTAATCACTTCCTCTAATAGAGACATCAGTGGGTAGCTCTGAGAATATCCCAAAGCCTTTTTCACATGGGATAGACTGATAAATAGGAGAAAAGGAGTAGTGTGTACACAAGCTTAAGGCATTTTTCATTTTGTTTGCTCAATGTAAACTTTTTTTTACAGCCATTCAGAGGCACTGCAAAAAGCTGAGCGTCTTAAATGAGGACTTTCTCGATAAATATACCCGTATATGCGTGGGTGACATTTTATGCTATAAAGAAAGGCACATGGGCAAATGGCAGTGATTGCTTTATCAGCATGTGTCCACCCTGAGATTTTCATCTGCTTACCATATTCATTTTTGCATCATTTCTTGAGTCAAAGCCATGATAGGCTAATGTATTCAGATTCTCTGATATCTCCAATAACCAGGAGAGCTGAAACCAAAAGGTCTTTGGAAAGCATACACAGAGTAGATACAAAGATTTAGCTTGTGTTGGGTTTGTTTTTATGGCAGCTCCTAGAAACCCAGATGACTTACTAATATAGCTAAGGGCTGCTATACATATTAAGCAGGTGGAGAATAGGCATTAAATGGCCATTCTTTCTACTGAAAGGACAAGTAGCATCTTAGTCAGTGGTCACAGCAGGAGGTGAGGATGTTCTTTTTCTGCGTCTGCCCATTTCTTTGACAAGCTAGATTACTATTAGATTAAGGCTCACAGACAGTGTAGAGTTTTGCTTAAGGGATGTATAGAATTTTAGCATTTGCAGCAGTTTTAAGGCCTGAACACACAAGAAGATTGGTGCCAGGTTTCTAAAGTTTAAGAAGTGGAAACTGGAGGTTGCACTCCATGTAGGAATGTCATTATCTGAGTGCAAATGAAGGCTCCGCTGGGTTAAAAGGTTAGAAACTGGCCAGGGTGAGGCTTTACTCTCCTGATAAAGGGCAGATGACCCTGATTCTTTAGCCAAATCTTTCATGTTTCTTCCTTGCAAAGAGTGATTGCCAGGGATTGTTCTATAGGAATGCGCAGATTGGAAAAGGAGCAGACCCTTTTTTTGGTGTCCTTAGAACCTTATCTCCTACTCCCAGCAGGTCCACAGAGGCTGGGATTCCTTACAGACCACTCTTCCAAAGCTTCTATGTTCAGTCATGCAGTTGAATGTTCTTTCCATTAACCCTGCATAGGCTAGAAAACTATTGCAAAGTTATAGAGAGTGAGTGACAATATTCCCATTTATAATTGATTTTCTTTTTGATTTGGATGTATGACATGTTCTAATCTCCAGCTCTTTCATAATACAATCACATATACAGTATTCCTTCCACATTAGCTACTACTTACTACTTACTTGTGTCACTTTTCTATCCTATTTACTTACTGCTGTCCTTGACTCTTGGCTTCTATTCAGTTTTACACATTGATTTCAGTCATTTCTTTTTCATTTCATTTTATGAGAATCGACAAGGAAGTAAGTTTGTTTCCAGCTGTTAGTAACATTGAAGCATTTTGTTATATTGGGCAGTATAGCTGTGTAATATGTGGAGGCTTCTGTGTGACCGACCCTGTTCAGAAGGTCACTTACTTTTCTCCCAAAATCTTGCTGATGGAGCAATTCAACCAGTTCCATTGTTAACACCCCACCCCCACTACCAACCCACTCTCTGCCCTATGTCTTTGTTGTAGAATAACATGTAACTCACTACAATTACTGGGCCAGAAGGCTATTGTCATATTCCCTTATTTAGCAGCTGTGTCAGGCACAATAATTGATAGCCAGAAATTAAGTGGTTTCCATCAAATGTATTCAATTTCTAAATATATACTAGTATGCAGTGATAATTATTTATCTTAAAGAACTTCCCTGACATATGCAGGAAATTCAACAGCAGAACCCTACCTTAAAATGGGTTAGGTGTGTAAAGGACATGGTCTTGATCTTATATAAGGCAATGTTTTTTTGCTGCCTCTCTGAACGGGTATAAAAAGCTCATCTAATACTTGGTTGACTAATTTCTATATGCCAGGATTTGTATGTGACAGCACTTATATAATATGAGTCATGAGGATTATATGGCATTAATGCAGCAATCTCACATAGAGGTTTTTCTATAAATATTAAGTGAAGTACCTATAGCACGTATCTGCTGAACGTAGTTCGTTATTGTTTTCTCTACTTAATACAATATGACACATCATATTGTATAATTTACTGGCAATAGATAGATTACAATGTTACAATGACATGTAAAAGTCTCTCTACTAGCAACATCGCAATCTGGCTATCAAAACACTCAGTGCCTCCCTTTTACACTTATACCCCATTCACATTACCTCAAATTAACTGTGTTTTTGATGAAAAAGCCGGCTTCTAAACTCAGTGTGCCCCCAAGTACAAATGTTTAAGTACTTGGGGGCACTCTGCTCAAAAATAGTGGACACGTACCCCTTGCGCCCCTCCCCCTCTTTTTTTTTGTGTTGTTCTCAATAAAATGATTGATGTTAAAAAAAAAATGGTGCACTCTGCCAGCTCTAGGTCCAACAAATGAGCTAGTGCACTTAACAACATATAGAATGTACCACATGTACCAGATCCCTTCCATCATTATTCAGAAATAGAATAGTACCAGTACACACACAACCCTAACCCTGATTTATTTCAGGTCCTGATTTATTTCCCATCCATAAACGTTATTTGAAGTCATCTGATAAAAGGCACTATACTGAAAGTTTTTCAAGCATAAAAACCCAATTTTTTGTATTTTTTTCATATTGACTAAACGTATATAGCCAGTGTTAATATGGTTCTCCCTTAGCTACAGAAGTGAGAAAACACTATAAATCTTTTAGCTCATAAGATTTTTCTTAGGACTGATAATGAGCTGATAAGGAATTGTGTGAATGAATGTTGAAAATGTGTGTATGTGTACACATTTCCATTTTGCCTAAGGCTACCTTACAGCTCAGATGTTAGATTACTAAATACCTGAGTATTTTCTAACTTATGTATAAATGGTCATTTGACAGCCCCTTCATTTTTAGGTTTATTTGCTTGTGCGTCATCACATGATTAGACTATTAAATCATTCATTCTAATTTTATATAGTTCCTTTCTCATAATAGGACTAAAAGCAGTGTACATTGTAGGCCGCCATCTTGAACACACTCAGAGAACTGAGAGCAAAGAGCTATTCTGTATATATAAATGTCATGGTTATTAGACCAGATCCAGACTGTACATGCTAATGACTTAATCACAACTTACAAGCCAGTAAGCAAAACCAGCGAGTTAAATTTCACTAGCTGCAAGTCTAATAACAGTATTTGTGTGCAAAATGAAAAATAAAGTATTCTGCTGCATGCAAACAATAACATATATATATATATTACACTTTACATTATCTGCTTTGTAAAATCATTCCTAGAAGTTATTTAATTACTGCACCACTCGCTGGGAGCTAAATTCTCCCATAACTCCAGTACATTGACAGATATTTATCACTTGGTTCATTAAACTCGGTTTTGACTGCTAGCAAATTCATGATTAGAAATATTTTGAGGGAGTTTGTACATGATATTTTGCCAGAGGAACAAAACTTTTGAACAAACTGCTGAAAATGCTGTGGATTTTAGAGCAGTATCAAAATAGTACCTAATATCAAAAACAGTCGGATGGATCAGATAACTCCATGGACCAAAAACGTCTTTTTAATGTAAATAGACATTGGGAAAAACACTGCATTTTACCCTGGTGTAAGACCCAGTTAAAGGGCCGGGTTTTGCAAAAGGTGGCGTTCAGATCACCACCAAAAACCAGCCAATTTCCTAAAATTCACGGGTTTTTGGCTGTAATCTGAACCTGGTAAAAGAGAGGGTCTCTTGGGTGCCAGTGGTTGGCACAAGCTTTACTCTGACATTATACGTTTTATGACCATAAATTTAATAAGAGTAAAACTAGATTTCACTTAACTTCTTTGCATTATAAATCACATCTCTTCTGTTCCTCCCAGTCTTAGATTGTGACTTTCACCAAGTAAGCATATAATGTTCTTTAATACAAAAGGGCATACTGTTATATTACACCAGTCTTATTTTATTATCTCTAGATGACAGGACAGTACATTCTTCTGATTTGTTTGTAGTTTTCTGTAATGAGGAGAAGCATGCTTATTGTATATGATTTCTTATTATCTGATTTATAGAATACTTGTCTAGTCTCATTTATGACATGTTATAGAAAAACATGTCCTTATGATAGAGGTCCTTTGGAGCATGACATGGCAGGTTTTGCTATGATTTGCTTCAGTGGTCATGAGACTAGGAACACATTACTGAGCTACATGCTATAATACTCACTGGCAGTAATTCACTATAGAAAGGGAAAGGGGCATCTCCTTTGTGCATGGGACCATATGCTGACTTATCTTTATTCATCTCATGGTAATCTGCCTAAAGCTGCTCAGTAGCCAGTGATATATACTTTTCCCAATACGGTCCACACTTTTTTTTCACCAATATTACCTCACTCAGATTACCACCAAAAACATGGTATTTCATGAAATTTACGGGTTTTATGAAACCCGTTTTGTTGCTAATCTAAAGGACACCTTTTTAAAAACCTTGGTAAAAAGCAGGTTGGGTAGGACCCAGTTTTCTGTCTGTCTGAACAGTGCTACACGTTTTTCAAACCAAGGCAGTGCATTGCTGTGTAATATGATAGAAACATAGAAAGTTACGGCAGATAAGAGCCACATGGCCCATCCAGTCTGCCCCATTGTGTATTTAGAACTATACCAACCCAAATTTAATCGCTATTTTGTTTGAGACTCAGAATACCCTTATATTTATCCCAAGCATGCTTAAACTGTTCTGTAGTATTAGCCTCCACCACTTCTGATGGGAGGCTATTCCACTTATCCACTACCCTTTCAGTGAAGTAATTCTTTCGCACATTTCCCCTGAACCTACCACCCTCCAGTCTATACGCATGCCCTCGCGTTCTACTACACCTCTTTCTTTGAAAAATGCCCCCCTCCTGCACCTGGTGACATTCCTTGATATATTTGAAAGCTGCTATCATATCACCCCTCTCTCTTCTCTGCTCCTGATTGTTGTTTACACAGCCAGTTACTGAAAACAGCCAATTACAGCGTATAAATGATCTACCAGGGTTCATTCTGAACAGTGTTGACCCAGGAATTTCATCAAAAATAAAAAAAGACATCTGAACAGGCTGATTACTATCTCGCTTGTAACCTCTAGTAATACCCGGTTCATATTACCTCAAATTAACTGTCTTTTTTGATGAAAAAACCGACTGCAGTGAAAACACTGGCTTTTAAACTCAGTGTGAACGCTCCATTTACAAAAAGAAAGCTACTGAAAGCTGGTGTTCAGAGCCTGCTTTTTAGAAGGGGTTTTGCCCTCCTATCAGGCTTTTTCAGTCAGTGTGAACACTACAAAGCTGGCTTTCCTCTCCCATTGTGTTTGTGCAGCGCTGATTGGCTCACACAGTCAGCTGTTTCCAGCACAATACTGCCTTTCTTTCCCTCCTCCCCCTTCCCCTCATGTAAACAAACCATCATAGCCAATTACAGCAATAATGTAATTGTAATATAATGATGTGTACTGGTAGCAAAAAGCAGGGTTCAATGTGAACAGTGCAGATACTGCTTTTTTTTCAAAAAGGACTGCAGGACTGCACACAGGCTGTGCTTCAATTAAGACACAAAGTATAAGGCTTCCCCTTAATGAGTATTAGCTGGAGGACATATATGAAGAGTGAATGTGATGTCCTTTGTAAGGGCATTTTCACTGACCCCTGGATGACAGAACTGGTCTATTCAGAAGGGTTACAGCCTTGCAAGAGTTTGACCACTGGTCAGTGAACCTTGACAAGCATTTCAGCTAACCATATAGGTCACAGGCTAGCAGCTGGAGATTGATTTGTGTAACTATCCAGCCTTACATTTTTTTGAGAGCAAATAACTCAATGGAGAGCCATTAATTTTCAAAAACTGATAACTTTTGGGTCAGAAAAAGTCTCTGTGTCATTAGTGTTTAATTTGACTGGTCATCAAAAAAGGATTTTTACAATTTTGAGCCCAATTCCACAATTGTCTTGTGAGTGTAAGCTTGCGGGCAGGGCCCTCTTCCCCACTGATTCTGTTCTGTTACCACCCAGTCATGTCTTACTAATTGTTGAAGTTGTAAAGTGCTTACGTAATCAGATAGTGCTATATAAAAACCTTTAAATAAATAAATAGGAATAATAACACAATAACATTCTTTCTAACTTGTGGTCATTTACTATAAGACATACTTATACAATTGGTTAAGTTGCCCATAATAAGTACACATAACCAAGTTAGTCCTGAAGATGCAAAGTTTTGTCAACTAAATAATGTAATGAACCTATTTCAATTGTAAATGTAGCAAACATTTATAGAGAGTGAACCTTGTTTCTGAATTGTGTGAATGTTGCCATCTATCATTTTAGTATTCTGTACTTTATGCAACATTTAAGAGTTCCTGTGTCTTATATATACAGTGTGCGGATGCATGATCACCTAATATTATCAACAGTACAGACAAACAGAATGGCAAACAGAGACTTATAATAGATGACCCCTAATTACTGGTGTAGAAAATCTAGGATAGGGGTCAGCTATCATAACTGTGTGAGCGAGGAGACTGACCACCCCTCACCCACATGCACAGTCCCAACAAAAAGCTGGACTCCTCTTTTGTTGATGTTTGGATCCAGTCTGATATTATTAATATAATAATAAAAACAGTGGACCGGATCCAAAATGCTGTAACAATGACAGCAGTCCATCCAATATTATTATATAATTTTACAAATTGTGTTTCTTATTAGTCATGAAATGGTTAAGGGTCTCAGCTATTTTTTGTACATGTTACAAATAAACACTTTAATTTTGAAAATTACAGTCCCCCATGTGCTGCTTTCAGATCTGTCCATTAACATCTCAGTCATGCTGTGTTAAAATGTAATTTAATTCCACAGCAGGCAAATAACTGGGCAAAACAAAGGCAGGTTGCCTCCCGCAGGAACTGAAATTTGATAAGCCCTTACACACAGTACCTTATGGAGGATCCCTGGCGTAGTGGTCATCTTACTCCCCTTAGGCCTTGTGTCTCTGCAAAGGTCATTCAATATTATTTTTAATAATTAAAGGCCCAATACTGTTGACTAACCCATCATATGGCATTTTTATGTCAATGTTTCACACAGTTTATATTTATATTTGTGTATGCACATGTATTTACTAAATACAACTGTATGTTTTCTATTTATATTTGTATATACACATGTATTTACTAAATACAACTGTATGGAACAACAATGTACAAATTATACGAAATAAAAAAAAATGCACTATAATGAATTTACTGATGTTAACAGTAGCTGATGAAATTATACAGTTTTATTCTGGAATACATAATAACTGCAGAAAAAAGTTATTTTGTGGCAGCTCAAATGCCACTTTCTCTTGAACTTATATACAAAGATACTGAAGTTGTATTTTATTGCTGTTCATCAAGGTGATTGTTGAAATCTTTTTATGTGTTTGTTGCAGAAAGTTGGATCCCAGAGAGAAACATTAGCTTTTGTATATGCCTGGGATGTAGTATTTACTTCACACCAGTGCTTTATTGGCCATTATGAAGTGTTGAGAGAAGTTCCTAACTGCTAGTCGCTTTGCTCTAAAAAAAATAATAAGCTTTAGGGTGCAAATGTCTCCAGTGAACGCCTGCCTCTGTTAAAGCGTACAGGACAGCCTTCCACAGATGAAATATGACCTTTATGTTTCTTTTACTCTATTCTGGATTCTTTTAATAGCTTTGTGCTGGATTGCTCACTGGCTTTGGGCCAGAGTGTCATACTTTGAGTATTATGTGTTAGATCTGCTGCTAATTCTTTAGTAATATGCTATCAGTTCAACATCTGTATTTACTTCAAAGGTCTGTATGATGACTTGACACAGTCTAAACTGATTTTTGCTGCATTTTTTTTGTACATGGCCTACTGGAATAAGATTGTCTAGGTGGAGAGGTTACAACTGTTGTGCAGCTGACTGTTCATCTTCACAAATGAATCCTTAAATTACCTCCATCCTAACCCCCCACTTTAGATAATAAGTATGTAATGGACCAGAACAAATTTCAACCACACATGGGGAAATTTGTATTTTACCATTAAAAAAGAAAATGGCTTCAGCACTCATTATAATTGCCAATGAATAGAAGAAGAAAAACTGGTGCCCAGATGAAGGGGTTGTACGTGACCAGTAACAGCCAGAATATATATATATATATATATATATATATATATATATATATATATATAAAATGTACCACAGCCCATAAAGAGAGGTTCAAGCTATTTTCACTAACTGCTGGGAGATAATGCAGTATGTAAATGTATTTCAATTACTTTATTTTATTCAAAGTTGGGCGTTACAGGCACAATAAAATGACAAATGAATAGATATGTGCATTTTACTCAATACATTTTTGCAATACATTTTATATTTATGGTTTACATGTTTCGCATTCATGCTCAGAGTTTCTACTTCATGGTTTGCATGTGCATCTGTTGCCATGAGTGCGAAACAAAGCACCATGGATCTGTACACCTTTGGACTACCTTCTGTCCTTTATCGTCTTGTGAATGTGCATTCCTCACAACAAAACACTGGTCCATGTCCAGTGTTAGAATAAATGGAGTCTTGCTTAATTATTAGCATTTTATTATATGTTTGTCTTACAAATACGGGGAAATTGCATTCACTTTCTAGTACGTCAGTTTTAGCTTTGCATAAAGAGTTGTCTGGAAAACCAGTTACCAGTAACATTCCTTCCTTGATGTCCACATGGTAAGGGTGCTGAGGTCAGGGAAATTGTCACTTTGATAAAGTTTGGGGAGAATGATTTTGTCTGGACATGTGTTAAGAAGTTCTTCTCAAAGCATGACACATTGCTGTAGTCAAGAGGAAGAATAACATAATCAGTGCCTTTTGAAGTGTACTAAAGTGTTTTGTAAGGCTTCATGTGTAATTTGTGGGAATTAATAACACTTAGCTGTTTAATAAAAGAGTATACATTTTAAGTGGAGCGATCAGTTTTTCTGTCTTCATGTTTATACACTCCCTTCAACTATCCGAGTTACACTAGTTTTGACTCTAGAGGTTTGCATCATGAATAATTCAAGGTCTGGTTCTGGCAACTGCAGGGAAACCAGGAAAAATGAAAAATGGAATACTGTTACTAGTTTTACTGGGCACTTCATTAGTTACTCTTCATAATATATAAGCTGCATCTTTCAATAAAAGAATATGGAAATGATTGAGACTTATATGCATCTTGCAGTTGGAAATACCCTTCAAACTAATGGGTCTTTCAAGAGAGATTTAGACGTGAACATACGTATGGCTCTGTATGCACATGTAAGTGGCATGAACAATGATGTTACATTAATCAGGCATCCAGATACTAGTGTGGGATTTGTTTACTGTTATGTATTTGTTTACTGTCATAATCACAATCACATAAATAATCACAAATAATAATAAATTACTAATAAAATAAAGAAATATAGTTAGATAGGGACTTTGACAGAAATTTTATATACATCTGTACTGTTTTCATAAATCATTCTGTCAAAAAGAGTATGAATGAGCCACATAGTACGAAGTCCTCTAAATTCATCCTATATCCACTGCTCAATATTTGATCCATGCAATGCACAATCATAATGGAATTCTGCATTTATTACAATTTACAATACAGAACTAGAGATTGGGGGATGAAATATGAAGAAAACCGCAGCTTCTGACCCCTGACCCCTTGGCTCAACATTCACTCAACTCCACAGCAATCGTCTTCTCTTTTAAAAAGGTTTTGAAGATTACCACAGTGCAGTACTGATTAATATAAGTAAATCTCAAAGCTGCATACTGCTGTTGAATTGATAAATAGACGTCATAATCATTCAGAGATGTGATGGTCCAACAGATATATAAAGAGATTTGATATTGTAGTTAGGGTTCGAATAAGCACAGAAGATAGACTTTGATAGACTTTGACTAACTTGTGAAGATACAAGAGAAGAGCAGATACTTCCTTGTCATTTGTGGGTTGGAAGTACTATGCTACTACTTCCATAGTACTTACCGTAAGTGAGTGACTTGATCAAGGGTATCAGTTAGGGTTTGGTTATTATGGAATATGGCCATATAAGGAGAGCGAAAGTTGAATTGGAAAGAGTGATTGTTAAACAGATTGATACAGTTGGTCAATATTAACAGCATTAAGATTTCTATGTGTGAAAAGAGGTTTAATAGGCTTTGGCAAAGGAGTGTGAGTAGGAGAAAGTTGGCAGGTGACAAGGTGATGGTCTGAGAGAGGATGAGGGGAGACAGAGAACAGTTTAGAGAATACAAGATCAATGCAATTACCATCCTTATGAGTAGGTAATAAGAGAATACTAGATCAATGCAATTACCATCTCTATGAGTAGGTAAATCAACCCTGGGAGAAGCCTAAAGATGAAGTCAGAGAGAAGAGTTTAGAGCAGATGAGGGATTTTTGATGGGGATGCATGAGCATGTAGAAAAATGTTGATGGAATTTATGGTAAGATTTATATTGTGAGGTCGATAGATCACAGCCACACGCAAAGAGAAAGGGTTGAAAATGCAGACAGTGTACTTCAGAGGAAAGTGAAGGAACATTAGGTACTGTTAATGAGCAGTTAGAGGAAGGGAGGAGTGCAATCTTCCCCATCTGTCACCAGGCCTGGGCATACGGGTAAAGTGTAGTCCACCATGTGAGGGTGAGGCAGTGTGTCAGGGAGCCTTGTTTGTGTTAAAGCGAGGAGGTTGAGATTGTTGGAAAGGAGAGATCATGAACAGAGGTGGGTTTGCTGCAGACAGAGCGTGCATTCCATAGGGCACATCTGAGTGTATTCTTTGAGTGTGACTGGAGGTAAGTAATTGGGGTTGTGATCAATCTTGATTGACTTTCAGTCATGATTGACATGCCTCAATCCCCCTATCAACTGTTTAGTCTACTACCCGGGATGAAAACCCCAAGTAGGGATCGTTTTTAGAGTACAGGCAACCAGGGAATTACCCGGAAATAACCCTTTATTATGCAGAACACTAGGAAAAATGTCTCTTCTAATGTGCATACAGATACCTGCCCTGTTTGACATGTAGCTGGTTTGTGCAAATTTCTGCCTTTTCTTTTAATCCATAGAGCAGAAAAGCATGGGAACCAATGGATCCTTAGACACCACTCTTAGTTCTACTTGGGCTCTCTTTTTGCTCAAGGCTTTTCATTAAATACAGACATTTAGAATGCAAATCAGAACACACAATAGTATCGAGTGGCAGCAGGATGTTGTGGTTAACTATCTACAATAACATGTTGCAACACATTATTTCATTAAGTAATTAGTAGTTTGTTGCCATGCTTTCCTGATGCTAGGATACCGATTCCACCCATCCAATCTCAAGGAATATAAAATGTGATTCCACATGTTGGAGCTGATCCAGATTTTGAAGTGACAGCAAAAAAAAGCTTTTTTTCCCACTTGCAAAAAGTATAAAATTACATTGTACCACTCAGTTTCCACCATGATTTGTTCAGGAAAAGATTCATACCTTTTTGTATAGTTACACCTTACTTTGGATCAGGCCCAGTAACCACATGATATGGATGGATGAAAGAATGATTAATTAGGTGTGAGAAAGAAATGTTACATACTTGTGTGTTTGTCTAATGACTGCCAATTTAAGTACTCATTAATACTACTTAGGCTTGCAAGAATTCTGTGTGGTTTTTATGACTGTTTAGCTGCTTACTATAGCTAATTCTGTATGGAATGGCAGCAAGCCATGGGAAAAGGTATGCTTAGGATTAGGTATCAGAGCAAGGAGCCAATCACTTAACAATGTTCTCAAAAAAGCTCCCCTAGTAAGGGGAAATCTGTGTGCCCTTTAGCTCCTAAAAGCATGGTGGCCACACAAGATGAACAGCTTTGAAGCTGTTTAATGTGGCTTACTGCTCGCCTTCCCTGTTCTATTTCCTCCTATACTGAAAATTGCAAGAGACCAAGGGAAGCTGCTTGATAAGTATATTAGTATATAGTGTGCATATTTTTAGCCACACACTGCAGAATAAGAAGGAGAAACCCATCTGGATAATTTTAAAAGTTACCACATTTGATAACAAATTGAGTAACACTGGGTAAGAAATAAAATACATAATAATAATACAACTGATGAAGGGGGCTCTGTGCTCCAAAAGCTAGTCATTTAAAATTTTCTGGTTACCCAATAAAGGTATCATATCTTTGTCTTTTTTGACAAATTGTATTTTAAATCACAATACAGATCATATTTTGTCATAGCCTTGATATTCTCTACTAATTACAACAGTTAAGCCATTAAATGCTAAATGTAATAAAATATTGTGTTATTCTTCAATGACTATGAATGTTGAATCTCTAATGAATCCATCATTAGAGCTTCATGCCATCACCTCAGAATGGAGTCAGCTAAATAACACAGTACTTACAAAGATAGCATAGCAAGTTCATTTCATGTTTTGGAGAAATATGCAATACTTGCACAATAAAGGGAGGCGCGAAGACAGAAAACGAGAAAGACATTTTAGAAAACACTCTCTTTCCTATATACTAATTAGTTTTATGTGTCCATTGTACAGTTGTATGGAATGTGTTATTCCTTTATTTATAATGCACACTAATATGGGGATAGAAAATAGTATAATCCTTTTCTAACTCCAGGAGATATGCTATCCTTTTAAATTTGAGTCTTAGAATCCTGGTAGAGATGAGCTATTCTCCTCGGTTTAGATAACTAATTGGCACTGGTAGGTTGTTATTATAATTAGGTCTGCTGAACTCCTGCTGGTGCTGTTAATTCACTCTATTTCTTTTTCTAACGCCAACTGTGTAGAAAGTATTTTGTGTTGGTCATTACACAGTATTGCCTCGCTTTATAGTTTAAATTAAATATGTACACCAGTGACCATGTATGCAATTAATGCAAGTATAATCAGTGGAATCAGGTACTTGGAAACAGCAGCCAGAGGAAATCCCATATGGCATGAATATGAATATTGTCTCGTATTTGGCATGTTATGATCATTGTACTTATATAATAAGGCTTCAGAACATGTCTATGCAACATATAGTTTTATTAGAGTTCCCCAAAGGCTTACTGTCTGTATGATACAGTACTTTGTTTTAATACTATGATAAATTAAATTAGTTTATTGTTTGTTTTTTGAATGTGGTGCTTAGTACAATTTTGGAGTTTCTCACTAATACCCTGTTCATATTACAAGCAAAACATGTATGTTCAGGCATAGATAAAAGAAGGGATTGTGACCAGATGCAGTATATAGCGTCAGACCCGGGTCTCACTGTGAACGGACAGAGAGCATGTATGGATCTATCAGAGAAAGGACCCAATGACATAACAATGTTCTCAGGATGCTTTCCTGGTAAGGAGAAATCTGTGAGCCCTTTAGCCCCCAGTAACTCTGGATTGGTAGAACAGAAAAGGAGCACACATTTCAAACTGAAACAGATGTGTGCAGGCAAATAGGCTGAGCAGCAGCCTACACAAGTTTGCTTGTTTCTAAGTATCTTGTATTTCTTGTGTTCTTTATCATGTCTTTAATGTATGTACACGTTTTAATATAATACCTAACAATAATATTGATTAAAAAACATTAAAACTTAAAATCTGTATAAAAATGGCTGAGCAAAATGTGTGCTGCAATAAAATATAATAAAGTGTATGTAGTAAGTTTTATTTCTGAGCCAAAGTGGAGACACAACGAACCAGATCCATACAATTCTATTTCATTACGGTCATAATTTCTCAGGACCCAGACTTCATTCTGTCAGCAAGTGGCGGCCTGCATGTATGCAGTGTGGAATGGAGGGGTTATGGTAATTGTACAGTAAGGATATGGTTAAGTAAGGGCAGTGCAGAAATCTTAAGGTAAGGTTCGAGGAAAGGAAAGATAGATGTGCTCTTAGCTCCGAGCGCAGACGCTGCAAGGTCTTGATTCAAAGTTACTATCAGGGATGTAAGACGTCAGGGAAAGAATACCCTTGGGGTGATGGTATATGTGTGTGTGTGTGTGTGTGTATGTGTGTGTAACTATCCTTTTGTTACATTTAGTGTCATTTTCTTTTTGCATGATTTTTGAACTGTTGTGTAACACTGGAATTTCATTTTGTTGGTGGTTTTGGTTATAATTTCATACTGGTTTTCCCCCTCAACAATTTGCTGTTTGTTCCTTGACCTTTTAATTACTACCATGTGGACAGGAGTGTTAAGCTGATCATTTGAAATGTTTTTCTCTAGTAATGGCTGGTGGGCAGTTTGTAACATCCTGAACTTTGAAAGAGTTTGGTGATTGACAAAGCAAATGTGTAAAACGTTTTCTGCTTTGTGAAACCATAGATCCTTGTTCAGATTTCATAAAAAGGATTGCATAACTAGACAGTTTTACTGGTATTTACAAATAATGAAGTCTCTGCTGATATATTTATATGTTTAAACTTAGTGTACAGTGCTATCATGTCTCATAATTGCACAGTATAATCTTTGAAATTCATTTAGTTATAAATCAGGTTGTGTAAATTTAAAATATTTGACTCTGAAATGATTGAGAGATGTAAAAACGATATCAGTACAATACTGAGTTGCTTTCCTTATGGTATTTCAGCATGATAGTAGTATTAGCCATGGCTGAATGCCATTTGAATCAGAGCCACTTGCCCTGACAGTGCCACAGATAGTAGAAATGAATGAAAAATAAATGAGAGTGGGTCTATGCACTGTGAAATTTCCATACCATTTAAATAGGGACTTCTTACCCAGTTATTGACATCATGCACCGTATACCAAGGTGGGTGTGGTAAATGCAATCTATAGTCATTTGTTTAAAATTCATACATAATACAGTGGCACTGCTGTCCATCGAATTAGTAATTATCATATACAGTAAGAGGGTTGATTGCTTATACTCATAGAAACAGTGACTGAAAGAGGTCAGTGAAAGCTCAAGGTGAAACTGAGGTTATCCTTGATGAGTGTATCATAGTACCAAACCTTTATCCCTTATCACATTTTATACAGCAATGTGGTTCAAATATCCATAGCATGTGCATCATATACTCACTATAAGGATACCAGTATCCCTGTGTATGATCTGATATTATAATATTATGTTTTTATTGTAGCCACCATAAAGAACACTTGTATTTGCTGGCTATTATAGTACATGTATATAACATGTCCATATACCTATCTTTGAGTGACTACAGTATTTAATGGATGTGTGATGCATTGCTGTTATCAATCGTCTAATACACTATGAGAAAAGCTTGTAATGCTCATAACAGAAAAAATGAGTGTACATAATCTCATACCCACTTCTCACCATCACCAACTAGCCATGCTGAGAAAGTATGAGCATTACACAGCCATCCTTCCATGAGATACCTAGGAATGAATAAAACAAGTGTTATCCCAGAATGAAATATACCTTGAATGTACGGTAAGTTTAGGGATACCACCATTTAAGTCTGTTTGGTAAGTCTGTTCCGGTAACGGGTGGTGGTGTAATTGTTTGCTAAGGGATTGCAACTTGTAGTACCCAGAGGCTATAACATCAGAGGTATGCAGCTGAGAGAAAAGGGTTATTACCACCATTTGCTATCCATCAGCAATGTGGCAGAAAACTCAGAAGATATAATATGGAAAAGTCAGTTTCACCTTACAGCTTGTAGCATGTTTATGTCTCAGCTTTGCACTGGAAAGGGGAAGCACAGGTGCTATGAGCAGGATCTCAGAAGACATGGGGTAGGGAGTATAACACAATAGCGTGTGTTGTTTTCGCCAGGTCGTAAAGCCGAGAAGTACCTATGCACTAAAAGAAAGGGGTGAACTTCTCATAAAAAGGCAATTACATTTATGGTGTTGTGAAGAGAGTTGTTTTCAGGAACAACAAAACCCTGTGTATCACTTTGATGTGGACATTTTTTATGGCTCATTCACCCCATCACTATGTTGCTTTTACAGTTTGGGTTTTAAATTAACATTAGCACTGAGTCATAGGGTAAAACAACAGATTGTGCTGCTACAATGGCCACAATTATTCAGGAAATTACATTTTACCTGAGACCAATGTGTAAAACATAGAAGACAGAAGCATGAATCTTGCTGCATTGCATAATCTTATTGTACCAGTAAATACATTCATTATCCATTTGATATTTAGTAGATACATTATATATATATATATATATATATATATATATATATATACACACACACATATTATAAAGAACACATACAAATACTGAAGGCACATTTCATGCTCCTCTAGCTTTATTGTTTATATTTCTCCTTTGTATATGACATATTTTTGTAGTTTAAGATAAGTTAAACAACACTGCATATATATTAACCTGACTTTCAGAACTTTATTGTGTTTCTGTTCTTTTACACTAAATTTTATCTCTACTACATATAAGGCTTTTGGATCTGCCAATGCCAAGAATTGCAAATATTTGCTCTCTATGCTTGTACATCTGCAAAGAAATAGGTTTTTATTAGCATTATCCTAAATATCAAAACTGCTTTTATAAACAGCTTATACATGACTGTGCAATATATAACTACCTTTGTCCCCAGCTGCAAAATATTCTTTCACAATAAATGCTAATACTCCTTTATAATATGGACATGAAATAAATTTGACCATGCATTATCTTTGTAAATTAACTTGGAATCGTGGACTTTTCAACTTTCACCTCCAGGTTATAAAGAGTTGTGACATGCTAATTAATATTTCTAACCATTTACAATTACAATGCCATGAAGCCAGGATTCACTCCACAGCTGCCCTATATTGGCATTTTAATAGTAGAATCAATAAATATTTTATAATCTGACTATTGATACCAGTCTTATTCATAAAATGTAAAAACAAATATAATAGTATAAATGAATGCAAGCATTGTGTTAACATTGGATGAACTGATTGAATTTTACTATTGTGTTCTACCTTGCTCTGCCTATGTCGGCCTTCTGAAAAAAAAACACATCTGTATATTTTAGGTATGTCTGCCTTTGAAGAGCAACCAATTTCAATGGAAGTCAAAGAAGGTGGAGTGGCCAGATTTTCTTGCAAGATAACCGCCAACCCACCAGCTATGATTACGTGGGAAGTTAATCGCACAGCACTGCCTCTCGCCATGGATAGGTACATTTTTAGAATCAAATAAATAACATTATTATTTTATATATATATTTAAACCAGTATCAGATATTTTTTGATGGCATACTAAATTATTAGTATGTCATACTAATTCTATAACATGTACTTTCTTTTTTGATGTTCCCTGAAGGATTACTGTACTACCGAAAGGTGTTCTTCAGATCTACGGCGTCACTAAAATGGATGCTGGAAATTACCGTTGCATAGCCACTACTATATCAAATAGACGAAAGAGTGCTGAGGCCACATTGACTGTTGGACCAGGTATATTGTATATTTAAAAATAAATAAATAGATAATAATAACACTATATATATATATATATATATATATATATATATATATATTGGGTCTGATCCAATGCATGGTCATCATGTCTCTATACTGATTCATAGAATTCCATCCATGCATATGTCTTCATTTAAAGAGGACCTGTTACAATGTCACAATTGCGTGCTGTTCATTTTTATGATATATTTAAAGTAGAAAAAGTAAAAAAAATTATCTGATTCCAACATTTTTTCACTTCTTGTTAAATAGCTCACATATATTTGTTTCTAGTATAAAAGCAGGCCTTTTAAAAGAGTATAAAGTGGAAGTCTTGGCTACAGAGATTTGAAAGTCTCATTTATATATTTTCTAACTGTGTTTTTTCTGTTTGCAGCCCCACAGGAAATATCTTTCCAGAAGCCAGTTATCATAGCAGCTCCCCAGAATACAACTACCTCTCTGCACCAGTCTGTTACACTGGAGTGTGTGGCTACAGGGAACCCTAAGCCTATAGTTTCCTGGAGTAGGCTCGGTAAGAGAGCATTTTGCAAGAAAAATGAATGAAACAATGCTAGTTAATGTTTAGGAACTTTTAATAGTGAGAATGCTTGTATATTTAATATAAATAAAACAAAACTCTTTCTATCCTAGATCAAAAACCCATAGATGTCTTTAACACTCGAGTACTGGGAAATGGAAATCTTGTTATATCCAATGTGAAATTACAGCACTCTGGGGTGTATGTCTGTAGAGCAACCACTCCAGGAACTCGCAACTTCACTGTGGCAATGGCTAACGTTGTAGTGTTGGGTAAGATAATGTTTGGGATTTTTTGGTAGTTAATATGGATATGGTTAATATGGAAACTTCAGCATTGACATTTAATTGTGCAAAGCAAAGGTGCATTTTGGTATATGATGTATTACATTATCTGTCTATGGCTACTGTTCATGTTAGACAGTTGAATGTATCTTGTTCACCTTTTGAACTTACAGAAGGATTATGGTTGTTATGTGAACAGAATTTAATTTAAGATATTAATCTTATCTTGAAGTACATCATAAACAAGTAATTTATTATGTATTGATTCTTAACTAGAAGGTTTACCTCTGGGGCAAGCTTGTCCTCTGATACCCTCACACCTCCACTGTAACTAAATTATTCTCAAATATTGTCCTACCTGTACCCTCGCTTCAACTTTGCTCCTGGTGAGTATATGGTGAAGTTGTGCAACTGTAATGATTAACATATATTAAGGCAGCATATTCTGAATACTATGGTTGAAAATGTGCAAATACATTTCTACATGGTTCTCTTCTATAAATCATGCTCTAGTTAGAATTTTTCAGAAGACATTATAGTATGCTTTAATTGAATACATAAAATGTTTGACCTTTTTTTATCATGTCTTTGTTCTGTGTCACTCTCATTCCTATAGCTCCACCATCTTTCATTGAAAGGCCGGAAACCTTGACAAGGCCACGGGCAGGAACGGCACGTTTTTTATGTCAGGCTGAAGGTGTCCCAGCTCCAAAAATCTCTTGGTTCAAGAATGGCAGAAAAATACATTCAAATGGAAGAATAAAAATGTACAACAGGTAAACTAAGCATAAAGTCAACACTACAATTACATTTTTTGTATTTTGTGCCTAAAGTACATTTTCACCAGTATCATGTATACAGTAGAATGTATTAGTACTGTATTTCATTACATGTGAACTCTATACTTCTGTTTCTCTACACTAGTAAACTGGTGATTAATCAAATCATCCCTGAAGATGATGCAGTATACCAGTGCATGGCAGAAAATAGTCGGGGATCTGTCCTTTCTCGAGCAAGTCTAATAGTAGTGATGTCTGAAGATAGACCAAGTGCTCCTCGTCACCTCCGAGCTGAGACAATGTCCAGCTCAGCTATTATACTGTCGTGGGAAAGGCCACTGTACAACTCTGAAAAAGTCATTGCTTATTCTGTGCATTACATGAAGGCGGAAGGTAAGTGAATGAGTGAATCAAAGTGTGTATGTGAAAAGCCTGCAGAATTCTGACAACAGTGAAGTCTCTTCCTGTAGTTCTGCTAGAGCTGCTTTATTGTATGTGTATATATATATATATATATATATATATATATATACTTTCAATATGACATTTCAATAATGCTTATAGTTATTTATTATTATTGATTTACTGTTTCTGACTAACAAACATATGAAAAAAAATCTTTTGTTACTTTATCTAATCAACTTCGCATCATCATATTCCCTGTGACGATGAATGAAATTGAATATATAATCAGTCAGTGTGCTTAAGAAAAAGATGATTTTCAATGAAAGCCAACAGGTGTTCTTTAAAAAGGGAGAGATCTCACATTTGAATTAATGGGCTACTGTGCTGGGTAAAGGAAAGGTCGGATGAGAGTACATGAGTGTATTAATTCCTTGTTAGTAATTTGGAAACTCTACAAAGGGCATAGTGATTATGTTTGTAGGCTGGTCTCACCCTCTATTATGGTCATTTCATCAGGCCTCTGCATGAGGCCCAGTGGCTCATTCACTTCAAGAACAAGGCCTTTTAATTTGATCCTAAGGATCTTGTTTAGTAGGTCAAAAATCGTGCCACGACATTCCTAATTAACAAACCATCAACGGCTCTGTTGTGAGAGGCCCGTAATCTTGTCTAATTAAAATGCTTTTTAGTCCATTCAGAAATGTGGGAAAGCTTAATAACGGAATTTGGTCCTTGGTTTTGTTTATATATTTAATGGCAATGGGTGGTGGGGGAGTTTTGATTGAGTTGACATGCATTTTGGTGTGAAATGATCTTGAACCACAACAGCCTTAAACAACCTTATTCCGCCTCCTAGTTCCTATGTTTAGGAATTAGGGTATGACAAAGAGAATTGCAGCAATGTAGCCCTCAGCATATTTCAATGTGAATTGCTGAAATTTTGAGTAAGCTCATTAAACCACAACGCATTTATAGAGGACATTCTTTCCTTCATCTTATCCAATGGCTGTAATAGTTTTCAACTATGTAATCACATTTTCTTGAATGCATCTTTTCTTGCGGTTGATGTTCCCTATTAAACGACCTGTTGTTCAAAGGCACAACACGTGCTTTGTTTTTCTCATCATTTCAATCAAAAATGAAGGCTTTATAAATGGTTAAATAGTAAATCCATTAGCTGTTGGTTTTTTTATTTTGTCAGCTTGCTGTGACTAGTTTTGGAACAATTGTTTCTTTGAATGACAGTTTTATTCGGGTTCCTAGTTATTTTAAGAATAAACTTCATCAATAATAGAAACAGAAAAGAAAAGGCATGAAGGGTTACAATCAGCTAGTTAATTTAATAATAAAAAGAAAAACAGACATAACAAATATACCAAAAATTAAATTGTGGTCCCAATCAGTGTTTAAAGTGGACCATTTAGAAGTGGTGGTCTGAGAACATAAAAAATTGTAGAAGTAAATAGAGATTGATAGATATATAATTAAATCAGTGGCAGAAGTGACTGACGGTATAATGCCTCAATCTCATACTACATACAGCCATTTAAATAAAAATAAATAAACCACAATAGAACTTAAAGAAAATAATACAAAACTATCAATTAGGTATTATAAGCTATCTTTGTGTCTTTTTTGGTTTAAATGTGCACTAAAAGTCATGTTATTAAGTATTCATAGATATTAGTGATATATATTGGCATAGATAGTTGGTAACATCTTTTCACCTCCTTAGAAACCTTGTTCAATAAATGGCCTTGCAGTATAATCTTCAGAATTGTATTGTCCCTCAGAAAAATTAGGAAAATGACCACTGTCACTACTGAATAATTTGGTTTTTTTTGTATATTAATATATTAATACTCACAAGGATTAGTTCAATATGCACATACCTGCATTGTTTAATGTGTCCTTTTTGTTTAGGTACAAATAATGAAGAATATCAAGTTGTAATTGGAAATGACACAAATCATTACATTATTGATGACTTAGAACCTGCCAGCAACTACACTTTTTACATTGTTGCCTATATGCCAATGGGAGCAAGCCAGATGTCAGACCATGTAATACAAACCACACTGGAAGATGGTAAGAGATTCTGCTCCTGGCTTTCTTTTTTTTTTTTTTTTTCCATTTTTTAACAAACTATGTTAACTATTGGATCCATAGTTTTAGCTTTCTGCACACTAGGGAATGATCCAGAGTTCCTGACATCCACAGCGAGCCGTAAAATAAGCACAAAACACATTTTTCAAACATTTTTCTCATAAATAAGCAAGTAAATAATAATTATTTTTCACACATTGAATGCAGATCATTTTCCATGGGAAAATGACCTACTTCTTACTCTTGCACCATCTATGCAAGCACAGGATAGATGCAGGGGGGCGCATTGCTTACTAGAATACAGCCGTATACTATACTCTCATGTAAATATGCTCTCCCTAGCTACATTACAATAGCCTTGTCCATCAGGGGGAGTTTGGGTTTTATTATAGAGAAAAAAAAATAAATGCTGGCAGAGAAAAGGAATGTAAATTGTATACTAAGGTCCTGCTTCAACCCTTGCATACTATCCAGCTTTCTGCATTGCCCTCATTTTAACTATGGATGGTGTGGATTGCTTAAGGGTGGACTAAAGTTACAGGCTACAGTATTTGTGGTAGTTTAAATTTGCAGTATTCTTGATTTATTATGTATAACAAATAGAAACAAGTGTAAATAATGTTGTTAATTCAGCTGTGAAATATGACCTATGAGATAACAGAAAATCGAAATGTAAAAAGTAGAAATATTGTAACCTACAGAATTCATAATATTGTATTACAGTTCCACTGAGAGCCCCAGAAATCAGTCTGACAAGCCGCAGTCCGACAGATGTTCTTATCTCATGGCTTCCATTACAGCCAAAATTTCGTAGAGGACAAATTATTCTTTATAGACTATCATTTCGAATGAGCACTGAAAGCTCCATCCAAGTTCTTGAACTTCCAGGGACAACACATGAGTATTTCTTGGAAGGCCTGAAACCAGACAGTGTTTACCTGGTTCGTATAGCAGCATCAACAAAAGTAGGGTGGGGAGAATCATCAGTCTGGACGTCTCACAGAACACCCAAAGTTAGCAGCATAAGAGGTAGGTGTTTTACACAGCATTCCCTTCTCTGTTACTGTTATTGTTTAGCTAAATATGTTTTCTATATTTACCATATATGTTAGCTTTAAACCCATTTGTTTCATACATGCATTTAGCATAACGATTGTGTTATAATTCTAACAACCCTTCATTAACAACTCAGTAGGGTAGCCCATTGTCACTATATAGATGACCCTTTTCATTTCACTATTGATGTCAATGAGAGCGGCTTACATTATTTTGTATATGGTTCATGCACTCTTCATGAACATAAATTTCAGAATATCTTTCCTAGCGTTTAATTGCAGCTGCACTCATGATAGGGTGAAACATTCACCCTGACCAGGGCACCATTTCACAGAGCCTCACAGTGTGAACTGGAGGTCAGCTAGACGCATGCATTTCCATATTATTACATAGAATGAGACCTGTAATTAGTCATCCCTGTTATTCCTCCTGTGCAGATTTATAAAGCAGCAAAGAGGTACAGTTTCTTAGACTTTAAATGCAATGCATGGGTGATCTGTTTTATAGTTAGAAAGGTCAGAGAATGTTCAAAACATTTAAGAAATTAGCCTTACAAAGAAATGTCTTGTTAAGATAAATACGATTTTCAGGTTAACTGAAACTATGTTGGGTCACAGAGGTCTCTTATTAGTGACAAACTTAGCAAATAAGACAGGAACTTTTTTGTGAGATTGTTGTTCTGGGTCACCAGATAAGTCTAATGGCTTGACTTGCTAGACCAGTTTGCTTAAACGTTCGCCAGCCAAGCAATACTGTGTCTGAGCCTGCAAAGAAAATGCATTTCTTTATTTAAAGTAAAGTTTTTCTGACGCTAGGAAACTGCTCATATTTTGATTGTAATATGGTACTGTAGACAAGGGTATGATGATAAAAATATGAGTGTTATATTTTTTTCAGCACCGAGGTCTCCAGAGTTACGCTTAGACCCCCTGAACTGCACAACCATAGCTGTGAGATGGCAACAAGATCCTGAGGACATTGCAACTATACAGGGCTACAAGCTTTACTATAAGGAGGAAGGACAAGAAGAGAGTGGTCCTATCCTGCTGGATGTAAAAGACTTTGATTATAACATTGGAGGCTTAGGTAAGTGCTTATGTTGCTGTAATCTGTTTGGTTACATATGTAATTTTCTTTGACCAATTATGTGAATGTTGTTCATTCAGCCTAATACGTTGTCCGTTTAATATATTTTATGACATAAAGGTCACTGACAAAAGTAGGAAAAACATCCCTCTATATAGATGCATGAATGTGCAGAAAACGATAGAGAACCTTATGTTAACCAAAGGTAACCAAATGACTTGTGCATAAAACCTCCCAAAAATAATAGTGTATGAAACAAGGTATAATGGGGCTCCTCTTGGACATTAATAGTAAAATGACTGAGCTAACACTGAATTTAGCTTGATAAATAGATATCACATGTGATACAAATAAGCGTGATAACCAACCATCAGTCGGCTTTTTTATTCACAATGTGCTTCACTTATATGTCAAAGGCTACCTAGTATGCCTATAGATTGCATACATACACCATGGTCAGGTAGGTGCAAGTGGAAACACCTACATTATTCAGCTATACATTAGTTTTGGTGTCATTATTTGTAAACTTGCTCTTGTTAACTATGCACAGGATGATTGATCTTAGAATTTTGTTTTCTATTATTCTTGTTACTGTATTCAAAATAAAGACATATTTATTCCATGGCACAGCGATCCTCTTGAAGTGTTTGCATATGTGTGAATAATGCACAAAAACAGACGTATCCTGCCACTTCTGCATAATTGCTGTAGTTCAAAGAATATGCCCATGTTTTATTGACCATATCTGCAGAAGATAGCTGACATTAACATCAAAAGCGTTTTGCCTTTTCATGTCTTGCACACATTAATAATGAATAACCTCATTTTCAGTTTGGTCGTTTTGTGCATATTATAAGTATGCAGTGTTATAAACACAGGTAACTACTTAATATATATTTGTAACACAGTAACATAGTTCCATCAAATTCAACCTATTTTGGATCTCATGCAATCCTAGATCCAGATGAAATATGAAAAAGCTCCCTCCTGACTACTGTAATATTTTACTTACCAGTTGTAACCCTTGGATACCTTTTCCTCTAAAAGATTGTCTAACTCCTTCTTAAATCTATTGAATCTGCCATACCAACCTTGTTTGGCAATACATTCCTTAATATTATCCCTTAATATGGCTTCCAATATTTTCCTTGCTATTGATGTCAGGCTTACAGGTCTATAACTCCCTGGTTTTGATTTAATTAAACAATGGCACCACATCTGCTATTCGCCCATCCCTTGGTACTGAATCTGGTAATTTTTTTTACCCTCCTTTGGACTTCTTCTGGTTGGGTTTCATTTTCATATTTATGCATTATTCCTACTATGTGTTCCCCTCTGAAATGTTTAATACCTCTGCTTTTCCCTTATCATGAATCAGTCCACCCATCTCATGTTTTATGGGTCCTATATTGTCCTTCTTTATTGTTTTGCCATTTATACTTAGAAATGAACAAAACTAAAGGAATTGAATACTGAGACATGTATTTAACTACTCCCATTGAATCTTTTGTTATCAGTTCAGACACAGTCTTGTTAATATGCCTCATGCACGTGAAAATCACCTGTCATTATTAATTCAGTATCTCGCTCAACATTACTAGATAGTCTTCCCTAAGTCACAGTGAAGTGAAATGGCATTCATGTGTGAAAATAGCGTTCATGTCCAGTTGAGTAGTTGAACTTACCATACTGCTGTAGACATTTTTATTTGACACATTAAGTAGAGGCTTTTCATGTTTGCCTTTTTTCTTTTTTCTTATAATTGTAATTTGCCCAACTGATTTTATTTACTAAAAGCAGATGGATTGTGCCGTGAGTAATAAACAGCAGCCTAAGCGCTAGATCCTGGTAGAAGGTGTGATGTGAAGTCTCAACTTGACATACCAGAAATCATTATTACTGATTCTGGAAGTTGTGTTTTTCATTCCTCCATTTCAGTTTGAATGTGTCAGCGTTTTAATGGGTTTCTTTGTGACACGCACTTTGAAGATCGAGTTGTCCGGATTTCATTAAGTGGTTTACAAAAAATGAATTATATGGCCTTTTTCATGAGATTCAAGAAAGCTTTTGTTGTTGCGAAAATTTATGCAAACCTCTGAGTGTCAGGTGGGATTGTGGACCTAAAGGTCATGTGGCACAAGTAGGAGGAGGGAGTGAGAAAAAATTGTGTTGATGACCAGAGGAAAAGGTCTGCACTTTTAATGAAACTGGAGGAGTGCCTATTAAAATGCATTGCATTTCAAGTGCCACTCTAAAAGGATTAGGGAGAGAAAGGCTTACAATTTAGCAATCTTTTAGCAGTTTTTTCTGTCTGTGGTTTTAAGAAAAAAAATATTGATTCTAATAAAATGTTATACATTTATAATCTATTTGGTATCATCTTAAAATATTTTATAAACCATAAGAACAGCAATAGGTAACTAAAAGTTTGTCCATCCCATACCCATTGGGCCAGATTTACTCTCTTAAGGCATACACTCATGACTTACATTCTCATGAAGGCACTGAGTATTGAGTCGAACAACAAATTGATGTGTCTAATATAGATATGGCTATAAATTGATTACTGACTAAATATAATAGTGTAACAGTGTTAGGACATTACATGCCCCTTTATAACTGACCCTTTACAAAGTATGCAAAAAATGTATATATTAGCTAAATCTGAAAACTGTCAACATATCATACAGATATCAATTAAAACTAATGCATATAGAATAACTTTTGACAATGGTGATGGCTAAACTAGTGTAAAGGATTCCCTTTATAATACATAATAGACAGGCCATAGAGCTGAATTTAGGTGTTAGTGCAGTGTGTGTGTAGAACAGAAGCAAGCACAAAAAGGTGAATGCAAAGTAGCTGATCTGCCTGTCTTCACCCCTATGTGCTCTGCACCAGTGAAATGAGAAATGAGGTGTTACACTATATTTAAATGAGAAAGTAAAAGATTGAGAAGATGTTTCTTAATGAAATTCCCCTATTATTAGTTACAACATAGTCCTACACAAATCACATATAAACAGTAACATTTTGGCATGTCTGAAAAGTTGGAAAGGTTCCTGCAGTTAAGTCAGGTCCCATGGTTGTAATCTTTTTTGTCTTTAGTAGAAGTAATATTCAATTACAGAGGGGTCTAGGAAGTATCCCTTCATTCCTTCAGGGCAGGAACGGATATTCAGCACATAGTTTAATGACATTTTTGTTAAAAGAAGGGTAAAATCTCCTGGGATAGAAGGGGCCAGTAGGTGAAAGGTGATAGGAAGGCAGCACAGAAAAAGTGTCAATTTTCTTCCTGGCTGGAAGGGACCAGGATTAGCTCAACGTTTCTCCTGTTGCAGAAAATAGTCTTCAGCAACTACACATAGAAAACCCCTACGTCTCTAAAACCTGGTTTACCTCATAAACACATAGTACTTTAAACTGTTTTACAAGCAAATGAAACATTTCTTAAAGCACTTCTCTCCATCCAGAAAGCATAAGCGTTGCCAAACTTTTCATTATTAAGCCGTATTTAAGGGATCTTCCCTTCATACCTCATAAACATGCATTTCATTTGTTACTAATGCTTTTTCCACTAACACGCCTTCTACAAATACAAAGTGTTTGGGAACCTCGTCATTTTATTATTTTCAATAAGCTATTGAAATATCTCCTGCAGCTGTAATATGCCCTCTGTGGACTGCATGCAAACTTATTCTTGGCTTTAGGTGCATTTTCATCTCAATCAGATCTTAGGATTCGGTTCTGCATCTCCACAAATCAAAACTCTTCTCTTTCTCTCTCCTGCATCTTACATACACATGTCAACCGTTTCAAGTTGGAGGCTTTGTATATATTCTGTGACACAGAGGCTCCGCTGATTAATGTAGAGATGGAGAGACTGACAGATTTTCAACTCCAGCCTATATCAGCAGTTATTGCTGTCTATAACCTTGGTAGTTTTAAGGTGTTATATTATTAATTCAATAACCACGGATGTTTATTAATGTTGTTTACTATCAGGTAGCCAATAATAGATATTTTTGTGGAAGTTTAATTTGCACTTCACAGAGGGTGGTAATCCAATATACTCTGAAGCTTTTACTAACTTGAATGGAATAGTCTGGTAGCCCTGCTGTTCAAGAAATTATTCCCAGATAGTAATATCAATATCAGGATGTGTTTTTAATGTATAGTTGAAGGTTCTGTAGCATTGAGTGCAAGATATATACATAAAAATATTGCACTTTTAATAATTGGACAATAATAAAAAAACTTTTAATTTATTAAAAAAAAAATGTAAGTTATACATTATTTTATGTAATACCACTAGAATATTAAAATAGATATTAAAGAAGATGTATGTTGTGTTTGAAACAAGAAGTTATCCCGTGTTAAAAGTCTACCCTCTTTTATGCTATTTGTAAACGGGCAGAAATGATTTCTCTGTGCACAAAAGGGTTTTGTGTCCTTCTATCTCTTTCTAATATACTATAGAAATTTTATATTGAGTGATTTAAAACCCAGCAAGTTAGAAGTAGGTCCTGTCACTTCAGAAAAAAGGAAAGCCCCCAAAAGACAAAACACATCCCAAGAGTATGATTTATATGTAGGCAGCTGGAATTCAAAAGCTACAACTCACTGACCCTCAAATAATAGCAACAGATCTCTGCTTTAGAAAACTTAAAGCCTCAAGGCCTTTCTCTTTCCGAGATGAGTGACTTGGAAGTTGAGAAAAAAAGCCTGTGTATTCGCAAAACTTAAATGTGTTTGCAAGTAACAGATAGGTCAGATGTGATTGTGACTGGAAACAATGTGCTAGAACACAAGTCAGCTGACTACAATTGAGTCTTATTATTTACAGTTGTAATTTCTTTAAAATGATTGCCATTATGCAAATGTATTCCAAATTCCCTTGAGTATTCTGGAGTTTAAACATTAACCTCCTAGTTACCTGTTAACTATATAGTATTGTCCTACATGACTTCCAAACCTCATTTATATGAGGAAAAAACACTCTTCCCGCACAACAGAGAGAACATCAGATCATTGAAGTTGAGAAGTATACTGCTGTTTTTAAGCTAATGGGAAGGTTTTGTTAAATTACTCATGATAATATTTGTTAAATTGGTTTGGATTCTTATATTCTGTTATTAGGTGATCACATTCAGTCCTTGAAGCTGCATAGCTACCCACTACCCAATGCACACAATCCAGTAACTATGAGTAGGAGGGATATGTTTTAATAACTGTAAGGGCATTTTAGGGTTGGCCACACTATCCTGACCCACTTAAAATGGCAACAATTGGATGGTTTAAGTAAGGGTCCATTTGATGGAATGGGATTGATGTGGGAATACTGTGGGTATTTAAATGCAGCACAATTGGTCCATTGTTTTTATTAGTATTAATATGGTTTTCAAACAGGAAATTGGATATATAAACTGTTAAGGCTGACAAACTAAAGCTGGCCACAAACTAGAGCGATTATTGACTGATTCTACAACTATTAAGTATCAGGTCAAAAATCACTCTAGTGTGCGGTACAGATCAATTTTCAGAACCTCAGATTATCATCCCAGAAAAGCTCTGGGATGATAATCTGTTCCTTTGGAATTCCCAGTTGCATATTGTACAGAGGGTTAGGGTAATCCAAATATTATTTGGAAATCCAATTTGAAATACAATTATTGGACCCTCTGCTGTGAAGTCGACAGTCATGGGGCCCTAGGCAGCCCCCTATCTGTCCTATGCTTTGGGCCATCTATGGCCTTTGCGGAAAATCAGTGCAGAGATCGGCTCCAATCGGATGCAAGTGCCTTCTGTCAGTCTTAGTAGCCCCTCAACTGAAGTGGTCTAGCCAGTCTAGTTACAATCAAAAGCATTTAATGCGCAGAAACAATACATGGGACAGCCTAAAGAGTGTTTTACACAAATATTTTGTTAAGATACAGTGAAGTTTTAAGACTGAATCTACAGAGATAATCCATATAAACAGTGAAACTGTCCTTGACATTATTGCTTAAGAGCAATTTGTGGTAACAGATTTTGTGCATATGCATTTGTAATTCCGCAGCTATCATAGGAGGGAGAAACCAAAAGTCACCAACCCTGATATATATGTAATTTTGATGTACTATGAAAGGGGGTGCCTCATTAGAGACAATTAGTTAGTGTTGCTTGAGGCAATGATATATAATATATAATATATATTATCTTGTGGATGGCCCTCAGACGGGACGATTTTTCCTAGGGAAAATCACCCCGTTTTTCGGTGCAGATATTCCACAAGAACGACATCATTCTCGTGAATGGCCAGCTTTAGTAACAGAATTCTGTGTTGTTGAAAAGATTGCATTCAGAGATAACAAATGATAAAGTAGATCCTATGTACAGGCCTGACATGTCTTAACATAAAGATCCCTAAGAGGTTACATATTGGTAGGTTTTATTGCCAATCTATATATTTCTTTTATATATTTAGTCCCCTTTTAGTGTTAGCAGAAAACAGCATTAAGCGAGGAAAAACATTTGAGTTAAAGATGTGTTTAATTTACTGTTTACATATGGTTGTGCCTGATTTTAATTTTCACCCTTATACCTTTATAAAGTTATTTTGCACTATAAAATGTATAAAATCTGAAGTAAACGCAATAGGTTATAGAACATGGTTATAATATCCTCTCTTTATAAAACAATATATTAAGCCCATGTTACTTTATTATTAATTTAAAATAAAATAATTCGGTCATAACTGAATGATATTGAAGTGTGGGTGGTGCTTTTTTTTGTTTTTTACATATAACAGCAATCACAATAATAGTTTAGTAACACATATAATATATGGTATTAATTAAAGTTTAATGCCTATGTCACTTTTTAGATTACAGCTGTTGCTTTTCCAATAATGTACTGTCTGATAGTAATCAGGTTTACTGGGCTTTAAAATGTAAGAGTGCTTGCATCTCCACAGGCAACATGTACATGTTTCTATTGATCAGCAGATTGCATGTGACAAAACATGACAAACACTCTTAATAAAATGAGTAAAGCTTTAGGCTTACCTGAATTAAATGCAAGGTCATGACTTCAATAACAGATCATTTTACCGGCAGAATCTTGAACATTTAGCTGTTATTACAGATTTCTGTCACCCAAGAGTCAAGAAACCAACTGTTTTGATAACATATTTGAGTATGTGCTTAGCAAACACTGTTTAAAGGTGTATTAATACTTACATAAAACATTTCATAATACTAGCTCCATGTGAAAATGCACAATAGAATACACAATAGAACTTGCCATTAAGTATATACATTCTACAGCATGACAAATTTAGGACTGATATAGAGCTAGGAGTATATGTGACTCGTTGCAGTGTGAGAGGTTTCAATCAGTGACAATTTAATGTATGCAATGGTGTACTGGCTGATATTGCTTATTGCACACATTTACTGAACTGCTTTGCTGTTATATTTAATTTAAAGTGGTGCATAAGAATCAAAAGTCATTCTGTCTACCCTCCCTTCTTCATTCAAAGTGTAGATTTACCCCATTTTGTTGCTACTGCCAACTCTGTATGACCTGCTTTACCCTCAAATGTGGAATGTTTTCATTTTTGTTACTTTTGTTAACATCTCTGTGGACAACATTAGCATACCAATATATATTTGTATTAGATCATGAGTCAGTATGCATAGCAATAAAAAATAACAAAGTCGTTCATTCTGTGAATGAAAGATTAAGGAGCTGATCCAGGGTTTTAGCGTTTGCAAGGTGTAATAGTAATTCCTCTAAAACATGTATCATGCTTCCTCTAAGAACATGCAGAGCCATATACTCAGAGGCTGTTTATCTTACAAATAGAACACCCTATTCCTCGAGTGCCAGTGCATGTGTATGGGTGGCTTTGCATCTGCATTTCTGCACTTGCTAATAGTCATGAGATGCATGCATAGCTCTTCTAAAAATATGTATTGGTGTATGTGCTACCAAAATGTTTTTTTCTCAATTTCTAGATAACAATCATTACTTAGCTTCTGATTAAGCAATGTAAACACGTTTTATGTGGAAATGAACGATTTAGAAGCAGATACAATAATGTTTCACACATTTGGGGTTACATAAGTAAAGCACTTTTTGTACTTATTTCACAAAGGGAAAATACATAAAAAATCAAAATAGTAAAAAAAAAATCAACCAGGAAAAATTATAACTAGAAACTTGAAAAATCTCTTTGAAGGTCTTTAAACAAAACTTCCCTCCAGAAAATAAGATATGTATTTTTCATCAATCATACTGAACGCCAGACCTAAGGCCTTCATCAATTGTTCTTTGTGACTGAAGGCTACCATTTAGATGTGTGGGACCCATCTAAGGTCTTCAAATGTCAAAGGGGAAGAATACTTGAAAAAACATTACTATTACCACATGAATGGTGAGTGGATGGCAGAAACGGCATGCCACAGATTAGAACCACCTGGTATATTAGATGATAGCTATATTTTATTATAACTCTTGTGTCATTTTTTATTGATATAGATGCCAGCACAACAAGCTTTATTATCCAGCATGGTCACATAGTAATAAATAAGAATTATTTAGAATTTTTGTCAATTTTTACAGCACCAATACCCTCTGTATTTGGGTAAGTCTATTCTAGCTTATTTCTAGCTTATGTCCAGGCATGGCAATTTTTTCCTTCCTTGAATCTATGTTTCCACCCCTTATACAGTAAATCCCTAAAGTGTTTTTCCCTTCAGCATGCTTTATTGTTGGTATCATGAGTAGGGAAAATTTATATTTAGTTATATTTCAAACTCAGTCTAATGCTAAAAACAATACATATTGGGGCTGATCCATAGGTTTGTGCAAAACAGGTTAAGTATAGACCTGAGCAAATAAACGGCAAGGAAAGGCAAATGTAAAATGTGAAAACTCAATTGCATTGAGAGGTGGAATTTTAATGAAGTTTCAATTAATTAGCACCCCTCGCATTGTAACATGGCTTGCTCAGCTATACTTTTGCACATATTTTGCTGTTACTCTCACATTTTGTATCATGTCCCTTATGGCAGTACTGAATGTGAACTCCAGGGCCCATATTTACTAAATGGTAGGAATGAAAAAGTGGGGATGTTGGCCATATGGATCAATCTGATTTGAGCTGGCATGTTCCTGAATGTAAAATGAAATTGAGTGCTAGAATTGATTGGTTGCTAGACGTAACATTTCCACTTTCCCAATCCTGCAGTGTCATAAATATAGGTCTAGATGCTAGCTGTATTGTATTACCCTGGCTACAAATTCTAAGGTTGTATCTTTGGATAACTTTTAAAACTATGCATTACTTAGCCCAGCCCACCCTCCGTCCACTTGCATTGCGCTAGGTTGGTGGGGGGTTCCATTTAAGTTAAGCATTTGGGAAGCATTTGCACAAATAAGTTAAGGTAGGGGTATAGCACAAGCCCATTTGTCCAACTTTGAGATGGGAGTGATAGGGGTGTTCTCTTCCTCTGCATGGTTTAACTACTGCGCNGATGCGTGGGAAGCGGAATACAAGCCCATTATGTTTATTTTTATTTTTAAAATCAATAGAAATTATTTTTGATAAAAAATGAATGAGAATGAAGTGAATTATGTCATATCCATGGTTTCTGTTGATTATATTTGTCTATTGTGTACACTGCTTAAAGATAATAATGACAAAACCTAAGTTACATCTTATTGAACTAGCTTCAATATTTATACATTTTTATACAGTTGTGATAGTTTAATACATGCCTTTAAGTATAGTTCCACTTATTGTACAATGATTCAAGGTCTGCCCTATTATAAGTATATTCAGACCCTGTAAGGTGGGAGAGATTGAATGCTTTTTAAAGGAAGAACAGTATCTTTCAGCTCTTTCATCTCTTTTGATTTCTTTGTATTTTGCTTCCTACAAAATGACATTCCTCTAAAGCCATACAATATATATTCACTATAAAACAATGAATAATTAAATGCTGGCAATGCAAATTATAATAAAAATGCATTTCTTTTTTCCTCCATTGCAGATTGTAATTAACTTTTAGTGACTGAACCTGCAACAGAACTTTTTCTTTGCAATTTGTGCTCAATTCCCATGGTGGCACACTGCTTTTATAGGGAATTACAAATTTACATTTCCTGTGAAAGTTGGACTGTTGGAATACAGGTGCACCAAAGCCCATGTGTAAAACTGGTGGATAGAAAATGTGTGCAAAGAGGATTTGTGTTCATTTGCATCTAATTTGCATTTAATCCATCCACTTTGGTCAGGGGTTTGACAGAAAAGAGTACTATATAGATATATATAGTTGTAAAATCCTAAGTGTGGTTATATGGGTATTCCAGTTACCTAGAAATAAACAGATAACTGCTCACATTTGTTAATGAGGAGTATTTTTACAACTTAAAATTTTAACATGAAAGAAAAACATATGTATATGTATAGAAATGTAGAAACATATGTTTCTTTGTAAAATATTGATGTGAATATACAAATGCACATAGATAGCTTTATATTACATCACATATGTGTGAAATAGCCAAAAAGGATGGTTATTCCACAGAAATAAGAGATTAATTCATCTCCTACATACTCGGGGGAAGGTCAGTCCATGAAAAATGCAGTGACAGCTGCTGATTGTACCTGTGTAAGCTGCTGTAATGGCAGCATCTGCCTCTCCATTGAGATCTTGGAAAGCAAAACATATTCTGATAAAGAGTCTTAGAAGACCCGGTTCTTTGAGTTACATGGGAACCATGCAGAATAAACCAGAGATTAGCATAATGATGATGAGAATTTACTTTGGCTGCGATACAATTATAATAATAACTAATTGATGTGGCATTCATGCGCACACCCCACAGAAAAAGCTTCTTGTTTTATGAAACCACAGGAAATCAGAGAATTATCATAAGCATCCCTCATCTTGTGTGCAATTCAGCACCTCCGCTTGTGAGACATGATAGTTGTCAGTGTATGTAACGGGAGAAAGTGGAAACATCCAGAATTACTGTTATTGTAAAAACTGATCGTATTAACCCTTATAGTGCCTGAGTAGGGTTCTTTACATTAAATTTCATCTGTATTAGTTAATCTCTGAAACTGCAGATATTCCCTGGAAATGGGATTAGGCTACAAAGTAGCGATACAGCGTGTAGAAATTTGATAAGAGTCAACAGAGTTACTTTCATGCACCGTAAATGCACAATTCACAGGTTCCCATCTGAAATCTGTCTAATGTAAATAATGCATTAAAAAGAATGTCTGGTTATCTTGTGTAAAACGTATGGTGGATTACACTTGACAAGATTATTTTATCTGAAAGTTTTTTTAGATATCTTAGCTGGTCGCATTTGAGTGTTTAACATCTGCTGTTGCCCATTCTCTGTGAAGTCCCTTGTTTAATTCATCTACTTGCCAAATTACTGGGCAATATTGATGGACAACATACAACTTTCACACACACAGAGGACCACATTCAGACTTTAGGCACTATTGACTTCCTCACAACTTACTCGAGTGGGTAAAACTATGTTGAATTGCAGGGGTGGTAAAATGAATGTTAGTGTTTGTATGCAGGGAGAATAGTTTATTGTTCACAAAGCTCGCTGTCTAGGTGTTACTTTCGATTCTGAACTGTCCTTTACACCACACATACAATCTGTTTCTAGATCCTGTTATATACATTTAAAAAACATTTCTAGAATCNGTAAATACCTCACACAAGANACNGCAAAAACTCTCATTCATGCACTAATCATCTCCCGAATCGATTAATTGGCCTCCCACAGTATAAAATCACCCCCCTACAGTCTATATTACATGCAGCAGCCAGACTAATCTTCTTTGCAAAACGCTATAGAATGTAAGCTTGCGAGCAGGGCCCTCTTCCCCACCTATTCTGTCTGTTACCACCCAGTCATGTCTTATTGATTGTTAAATTGTAAAGCGTTACGTAATCTGATGGCGCTATATAAAAACCTGTTAATAAATAAATAAATAAAATAAAATAAAAAATAAATTGTTGCACACAGACCAGTGTTACTATTAGACTTGGGCTAGGAAACATCATCTCTCAAAGCTAATACCGTTTGCAAATGAAGAAATTTACCTCCCCTACAATTCAAAATGGTTTTGCTCATTTGTAACTAAATGCTTATAATTTCAATAGTGCGTAAGTAACGTTGACTACTTTATTTGAAATAATTTAAACAAGCTTTGATATCTTTTAAAATGATGCATTACTTATTATGTTCATCTTTAAAATCAATAAAATCTCATAAACACTTAGTGAGAATGAAGTTAATTATGTAGTTTCCATTGTTTATTGTTTTCTATTGATTTCTGGTATATTTTCTATTATATCTATCTGCAACACTATTATGTGCACTGCTCAAGTAGTAATGACAAATATGACCTAAGTTTGTTTGGACATCTTATTTGAACTAGCATCAATTCAATATTTATGAGTATACTCAGACCCTTTATGATAAAGAGTCCTGCAATTCAACATGGTTTTGCCCACACTTTGAGTAAGTTTTAAGTAAGTCAATAGTGCCTAAAGTCTGACTCTGGTCCATAGTGTATATATACCATACTAAGGTTTAAATAGTCCNTAATTGGAAAATTAGTTAGAAAAACGCTGGTACATTCATGATTTATTTGGCTCCCAACAAAATATCAGTGAAATTATCAGGAGCTTACACACAGACTGGCAAATCATCTGATGGCTCTGTAAACCTGGTTTACATAAATCATCAGCCCTGACAGTTTAAATTCTTGTGTCCGCTCTCCTGTGTTTATGTTATATAATTTTTTGTAATCTGAAAAATACCTTAATTCTCCCAACAACAGATCCTTGTACCTTGTTTATTTTTGCCATAAGATAAAGTCTCAAGGCAGGGGTGAAACAATGATCTGTTTACTAATAGCACTGTATTTTCTAGACAGTTTTATTGGTGACCTGCAAGGAGTTTGAGATACTAAAGATCAAGACTTCAAAGGCAGCCCACAGACCTACTATTTAGGACAATACACAATAAATAGCATTTGTTGCTAATATATAATGAAATGTTAAGGTCTTTATTGCACTATTTACAATTAATGCAGCCATTTAGCACAATGCTTCATAAATGTAAATATACGTCCCTCACATTTATACACTTTGCAACTTGCTTTAATTCTCAGTTTGTTTGCATTGTCAAAATGAATGTNACTGCAAGTCTTCCTGGTGCTTATATTTAATACATTCAGACCTGCCCTCTGACATATGTTGATTATTGAATGAGTAATACATGACATTGAAGTGACATGAACACAAAAGAGTTGTGCTTTTACCATTCCTAATAAATGCGAATCTTATGTTCCATATCTTTTAAATATCATTTTAAATGGAAACATTTCTGAAGTGCATAAAGCAGCTGTTTTCTCACCTATAAGTAGTCAAAATAGAAAGTCATTTGATTCATCCATGTAATGCTGGGTAGATATTAATGTGAGCTCAAATATGATTAGTTGCTCTGAGTAAAATCTTCACTTTTCCAGTCCCGCAGTATTGTAAATTTAGGCCCAAAGGTGTTAGAATTGACCATTGGCAACAAAATATACAGATTCTTAGATACACATTCTCTATCCTTACTATTTGTCAAGTGAAAGTAATGAGTTTTCTTTAAATATAATGTACTGATAGAACCTTTAGAGGATGGCTAGAGTTATCTAAATCATAAAGAATATAACAACCTTTGGTAAAGTAAACACACATTATGTTAAATAAATAATATATATTTATATTTATATATATATTTTATATATATATATAATGATCACTTTCGGTGCCTTTCACTGCTATGTAATCTAATTTCCCACATTTGGGCAGCTGTTTTGTTATCATTCACATTTTGGCCCGACATTTCTCCTCTGTGTTTTAGTTTTCCCACCCTTCCCCCTATATCAATTCCTCTGCACATCAATTGCTCCAAGCACACTTTGGTCAGCCCCAGATTTTATGGCAAAGGTCTTGACCCAAATGTCACACTGGTCCATACCACTGCCCCTTTGGCTGAATGATGATGTAGACTTTATTGTGTAGAGAGGTTGGTCTTCAGGGCAGTGCACTCACCCTGGAAATCAGACCAATAAGTTTTCCAGTCAGACTGTTGGAGAACAATAGGTCAGTCTGGTACACAAAACCTCACAATACAAAGGAGCTTGTAAAAAATGTACATTTGACCACACCATAAGTTGAACTTTCACACCTCGGTTCAACTCTTCAACTTCCCTAGAGATGATAAATTTTGTGCATCACTTTATCATCGATCGCTTAATCCATTTATATATTATATTAGAGCTGGCATTTTTCTGTTTGTTTGGTTTACTAATGCCATAAAATGTTTTCTTGATACAATGCCTCCTTAAAAAAAGCACATTTCATATTGTATTGCAGTAGATAAATATCTCAATATTTGAGATGTTGTTTATGGAATACAATAGAATTTTTATTATTTTATTATGCATTCCATCTGAACAGCCACAGGATATCATAAGTGAGACCATTGACCCTAATTCCATTTGCGTTAACAGCTGTAAGCAACATTCAATAATATACCCTTGTCTTTAAAGCTCCTATTAAAATAATAGCTTTAGTAGAAATGTGGCAAGTCTATATCAATGCCTGTTCATTGCTTGGTGTACATTACAAGGTGAAGAAGTGCAGCTGAAGGACGCTGGATAAGCATTCCATGTCATAGCAGGGTTCATTGCATTATGTTNTTTATATGACTTAATAGCAGATGCAAGTAAGCAGCAAAGAATATTACTGCCAGTCTCAAGTAAGATCTGTTAAAGGATTTTTTTAGATTGTTCAATAAAAAGAAAAGCAACGAATCCTTGGTTTCTTCCACAGAAAGAGAGATGTAAGGAAAAAAATGAATTATGGATTAGGTGTATAATTATTTATGAATCTGCTCTAATTTAACCCAAGGCAATGTAGACTTGGGAAGGAAAGTGAACTGTTTATGTTTCCAGACTTAATGCTTTAGAAATGTAGAAATATATTCAGTGTGCAACCATCGGATAAGAATAATAAATAAAAAAGTCTGGTAACCTTTATTCCAGCTACGAAGATCCTAAGTACAGCTAGCTATGACCTATAAATGTAACAATTCTGGACCAGATCCAGAATTAAGCACGTAATTTCACATGCTCCAGATCAAATGTTAGTAAATGCAAGCATACAAAACTTTGTTCCATACATGGCTAATCCCTTCACTGTAGAGACGTTAGACATGCAAATAACTGCAACAGGCCATGGGTTACTGATCCACACAGTGACGTTAAGTTACGTGTCCAAAACTCTAAAGGGGTGGGAGAGGGGAGTGAACGGAGTTCACACGCAGGTCTGGATCCATTAGAGTGTACACGATTGTATGTATGGCGTGTACATGATGTATTCATTTTATAGCATAATGATTTTCCTAAGTAACATTTATGTCAGTAAAATATGATATATTCAATGGTGTGATTAAGTGCTTACTTCAGCAAGGTTAAGTGCATTTATAGNGTTATTAATAACTAGTGACACTTTCCACTCTTCATGTGTTATCATGAACATCTTATCATTAGTGAGTGATTAAGATTGTCTCTGGATGCTGGAGTTAGTTGAACTATGGGCGTGCAGTGCCATCTGCTGGTGCAATTCACCAGAGGGGTTTCAAATTGCAAACTGTCTACCTGAAACCTATTCTTGTATACAGCCTTTGATCACAATCCTGCAGTTGAAAAGCTTAGATTGCAGCGCACTTCTATTATCAACACCCAGAAGATTTGGCAGAATAAAAGGAATACACAGTGTGAGGAAAGAGAAGGACATCTCCGTAATCATCTTGCATCACTGAAGAGTTAAACTGGGAGAAGTAGTTGTTAAGCAGCATATGTAAGCTTTCCCAGCTTCTGCACATCAACATTTCTATGCATAGTAATAAAAATAGCTAATCCAGATTAGTAGTCCAGTTACATTATATGAATTATATTTGTGAGAAAATGTCACGCAGTGTAATAAGTATGTATCTTATCCTAGTACTTCAGATGCGAATGAGTCATCTTGAACAGCATTTTTGCTAATATTCATTATCTCTTTTCTTATCTATGTATCTGTTACTTAACCCAAGAGTATAGCTTAAAAACATGCTGCATTTGATATTCTATACAATAGCCTCCCGCCGTTGTCCTCAATCTGAAGTGAGCGGCTTGTTGAGAGCACAGTTCAGAAAACCAAGCAGTGAACCGTTTACAGCTTTCTATCAGTGATATAAATATAAGTGGGCTCCTCAATAACTCTGTATTTCAGAGATACCATTCAACTGGAACTCGTAAATAAGGAGTGATTTCACCTGACAGAAAACCTCAGGATTCACTGCTGTGCTACAATGCATGGACAGCAACAACTGGATTCCTATTCACTCCTAGATCATATTTCCAGGCTATTGGAATATGATCTATCTGTAATCTGTTCATTTTGTTACTCATTGCAAGATTTACAATTGCTGAAGCTGTTTCCAGTTGTGACAAGAAAAAAAAATATATATATTTAAGATTGTTAGTGAAGAAGGGCCCTTAGTACCTTGTCACAAATGATGGNGGTATATAAGACATGTTAATAGAAGTGACTGGAGCACATCATGGGGCTGATCTAGAGGTGCATGCCTAATGGAATTCATTGCGTACTGGGTGAGCTGCATGTAATGCAAAAGTGCATGCTTGAATACCTATGTATNGCATGTACTGTAATTACTGTCATTATTGTAACTATATTGTTTACTGTACATCGGAATATATGAAAATAATAGCNAAAAGTATTTTAATTGTTTTTCTCAGATTATAATGCGTTGAAATTGTCACATGCTAATGCAAGTGTCAGAAGTAGGTTGTGGATNGACAGCCCCTGTGTCTGGTGCAAATGTTTCTTGATTTTTGAGGGGTTTTGCATCAGGCGCACTTACTAAGCATGGAGAATGCAGGGAGATTGAATAGTGGGGTTGTTTCATGGTAACCAAACAGCTTNGAGCTCACATTATCCAGTATGTAAAATGAAACTGAGAGCTTGAATCTCCCATTTCAGTCTCCCTGCTTAGTAAATTTAGGCCCATCACTCTCAACACACCCCTGAAAAAGCAGGCTGGAGTTGCTCATAACTGTGTGCCTTTCATTTNATCTCCCTGTTTAGGAAATGTAGGGCTCGAAGTGGGGGTGTATACGGGGGTATGCCATACTGACTCTGCTCACACTACATTAATTGAAATATTATCCATTCACTGCTAGTTATTTCTATGTTTCCATACTGCCACTTATAACATTTCTACCAGGGCTCGAAGTGGGGGTGTATACAGGGGTATGCCATACGGCCACTTCTTCCATTGATGTAATTGAAAACTACAAATCTCCATTGACTTCCATTATATTCAGTTTTTTCATACCGTCACTTCTAAATGTCCATACCACCACTTCTAAATTTCCACTTCGACCACTGATTTCTACAATATAGTAGAAAGAATGACTTAATTAAACTCAAAGATTGTATGGCAGACAATTGTGAAATTGGCAGAGGTGATGGGAGTTTTGAATAATGTGAAGCTAAAGGTTATAAAAACATGTTTTCTCCACCACTTAACTTAGATCTATGGATCCTCTGTAGCAGTTTGGAGATTAATCATGTATATTTCCTTCAGTCATTGCCCCTAAGGAAGAAAGCATTCTTCAGCCTGGACTAAATATCAGTATTACAGAATATGGGTGTTTGTATTCAAATACTGGTCTCCAGCCGGTAAATGTGAATAAATGTAAAATACTCTGATTTAATCTAAATAATGTGCGGATGATAAAGTGAATATAAATAAACTATCTAGGTGTTGGTTCAGGCGTTATGTGAAGTAATTGTTGTTGTCTTTTTAGAACCTAGAAGAAANTACCACGTAAGGTTACTTGCTTATAACAAAATGGATGAAGGTTACCAAGCGGATCAAACAGTCAGCACACCGAACTGTGCTAGTAAGTGACCTTAATCAAATGAAAAGTTTACTGAAAATAAAATCTTCCAGNTGGTTGAATATTAATGTGTCTTTTATCACCATATGGCCTTGTATCTATAAAATGTGTATCCCTTATGGAATTCTTTTTTAGATATGTGCTTGCTTCTTCTTTAAAGCTTTACCTGCAGTTAACTTAATTTTGCATGCTACCACACACACACCCGCTCGTCACTCTGACGTGTTCTTGTCACTCCACCACCATCCCATATAGCAAATAAGCTGGGAAATCAATGTATTCTGTCTGTGGTGTGAAAGATAATATAGAACCAAATCTTAATTGCCAGCTCCGGCATTGACTTGCCTTGACAGGTAATCTCTAGCAAATTGTAAAGGAACAAGGCATATTTATTTNATTTTTATATTTTGGGGGAGAATGNAATGNAAATACAGTGTTTGGTATATTCTTCATATACACATACATAGCTCCTGATTTTTGTAAGTTTTAACCGAATGAGGTGTGACCGCCGTGTTCATTTCTGCTTTTAAATAGCTGTCCCTGATCAGATGACCCCACCCCCCTCACCACCTCATCACCTGTATGCCAAAGCNAACAGCTCCTCTTCTATCTATCTGCATTGGGGGCGACCGGCATTCTCTACTGCACATGCAATAAACTATACTGTGCGATGCAATCCCGTGGGTTTACAGAATGCTTCTTTAGTGATATATCTCCAAACGTAAGTACATTCCAGCTCTGTTCACTTGCTCGGCTCTTTAGGATTAATACTGCATGNTTACCTTTTTTAGTGACAAACTTAAATCATTATGCTGGGGGCTAGATATTACATTNTTACCATGCCTGGTACTTGAATTACAGCTACAACCCAAATGTGCCTATGGTGATTTTAGAATGTTTTCTGTACAACCATTGTTAAANTGTATCAGGCGTTTCAGTAACTTGTACAACACTTTTATTTGCTTATTTNACAAGGCTGAAATGATTTAAATTATATTTATTAATTATTATATAATTATTAGATTTAAAAGAAAGTCCTGAGCTACTCAGGGCCTTGAAAAGCCATTTCATTTATGAAATACAGGTACTGTTTGTTAACTGATTTCAGCTATTAATCTGAGACCCTTAAAGACAGAGTTTGCCGTAGGCCAGTGGTTCCCAAACTTTCTAAGTTAGAGGCACCCTTGGAGTCTTCATATTTGGTCACAAACCAAACAGTAAAATAGCGCTTCTAAGTAACACTAGCAACATACCACTGCACTCCAATGAGAGCGTTGGGCACCCCAGGGAACCCCAGGATCCTGATATCTAATGTGGTTACCAGGTTAATGCATCCTGCTAACCAGGAAGGTGAACAAAGTGTTATGGTGTTATTTTTTACATTAACAGCAATCAAGTGTTGGTTACTGCATTATAATATTCTAGTTGTCCATGTAATACATAACAATCTTTTTTAAGAAGTTATATGCTGTTTCTGCAGTGACACATTTTAATGTTTAATATTTTTCTTTATCAATACAATAAACAATGAAGTTATGTAGAATGGGTGTCCTAATGCCCTATGTAACAAACTAGATTAGATTTTTTTTGTTTGCTGTTTCACCCTACACTGTAAAAAGTATGTATAACAGAAAAGTTTGAAGTACAGTTTGAATGCCAAGTTCGAATGCACTTATGCTGTCTCCATGCATGTCTTTGCTACCCAGTATGACAGCATAATCTTTTACTATGATTATATGCTGCTGTGACATCTGTCTAAACAGACATATATTGTTCTATGTCTCTGTAGATCAGAGCCTCATATTTTAGTTCAGGATCTTGAAGAAAATACCAAGTATGAATTTGCTGTAAGGCTACATGTGGACCAGTTGTCGAGTCCCTGGAGCCCTGTCGTTTACCATTCCACACTTCCAGAAGGTAAGAATTATAAAAGCCATTTATTTTTACAACGCATTGAATGCTTACAATCCCACAGGCCTTGTAAAACAGTGACTAAGCACTGCATAGAGTAGACTGAGAACAGTGTGCATGTGTGTGATTGGCAGAATGTTGTAAGCAGTTAGAAAACATTAATCCAGACATATGCATTATAATTCATCATTTTACCATTCCTTCCTATATTCGATGATTCAATATATTTGAAATGAAAATTGAGGGAATTGTTACACTTTATACCAGTGGTCGAAGTGGAAATTTAGAAGTGGGGGTATAGACATTTAGAAGTGGTGGTATGGAAACATAGGAAATAATGGAAGTCAGTGGAGATTTTTAATTTTTCTATTACATCAGTGGGAGATGTGCCGGTATGACATACCCCCGTATACACCCCCACTTCCAGCCCTGCTTTATACAAATGGAAATAATCACTGAAAATATAATTTGTTATTCATTTTAAAGCTTATGTTTATTGTTAGTGCTGTTGGTAAAATAAAAACTTTTTTTTCTAGGCATAACAAAATATTTACATTGGGAATTTTTTGACATTGATGTTTAGGACAGAAATACTTCATAGAATGAGTACATGGAGTGGGATTTATTTTTGTTTCCAAATGGCATTTTAATTTTACCTATATTATGCTTAAATATTATTGTGCAGCTCCATCCAGTCCACCAGTAAGTGTTAAGGTAACACTGATTGAGGAAAATACTGCTTTGGTCTCCTGGAAAGCGCCTGAGAACTTGGAATCAGCTATCACCCGTTATACAATACTGTATGCATCTAGAACTGACTGGGTTGCTGGCGAGTGGCAGATTATGCAGAGAGATGGTAATTTACATCCTTTTTTCATATTTGGATTAATGAAAGTCTCTATGTACAGTTTTGGGTATGGTTGATGAATGCAAATACACAATAACAGGCGAGATTTCTAAATATTTGTTTTAAAAAATTTAAATAAAGGCATGTTTCTATGAGATAAGAAGATTTCTATTGATTTTAGAACAAACCGTGCAACCCTTTATTCATTGGAGAGTTTGAAGAAAAAAAGCCAATTTAACCAAATAGTACCTTGGTGCATTATTTCCAGTGTGTATCATTTTACATTCACTGGCTCCTGCTGCTCTTTTCTGTTACTTCATAAAATGTTTAATTATGGTTAATTAAAGTATATGTGTCAGTAGTAAGACATTTTATGACACTAATCAATAAATATTTATTACACTATTACTTTCCTTGGCTTTGCTCTCTTCTACCATTTCTCTAAACCATTGGCATCTATTGAAGTTTAGAGACATTCATGTTAGAATGGTGAATTCATTAATGAACTAACAGTCTCGCACTGAAAACTCTGGAGGTTTGCACAGATGTTCCTTCTTTAATTTTGAAGTTACGCACAGTTTAATTTAGGAGTCATGCATGAGTATCCTTAGATCTGCCTTCTTAGAAAGCCAGTCAGACTTACAGTCTCGATAAAGGCATTTTGATCAGTGTTTTATAGTCTGAAGTCTGTGAAGTATCCTGACCTGTGACAGCTTTATAACATGATAGCAAAGGTTATGTCACAAAGGACAAGACACAGCTGCTGCAGGGAGAACTACACTCACCTAACACCTCATAACATCAATGTGAAGAATTTGTTTATTTGTTTCATGCAGACACGCTGCATAAAGATATGACTGCAGAATTCATCATGAAAATGTTATGTATAAAGAGGACAGTGCAAGTCCCTCGTTGTATTTTTGTTATAGACCTCATTAGTGACTACAG
>JABWIB010002419.1:13719-44975 GCA_016617825.1 Platyplectrum ornatum | reverse complement strand
CAATGGTGAGTTTGTTTCAGCGAGTTTTGGGTGAGTATGAAACCACCGAGTTTTGGCTAACACGACCTAGAGTGAATACTAAACTAACCCTAAAACCAAAACTCGCCCANAAATACGACCCACTCAGGCGAGAAATCAAACTCGACCTTTAGTAAATTTCCCCCCATAGTCTGATATTTAATCATTGCCAATATGTGTGTCAGAACAAGGTGTAGGAGCAGATCAGGATACACGCCATCTTGTTAGAAGGCTGGTAGCAAGGGGTGGTACACATACTGTTACAGACTGGTGGCAGACAGTGGGATCCAGTCACATATTGGTGTGATTGATTGGTGGGAAGATGATATTACAGGGTCTGCATGGTCAGGGTCTACAACGACTCACTCCCCCCACAGTGATCTTGCCTAGGAAAAAGGTGTCCGACAGCCCGAGAAAGGAGTGGGGAGGCCTAGATGCAGGAAGAAAGACACAGCCTCGGATAGGAAGCGATCTGGACAGGAACGCTTCCTCCTCCAGAGAAGTCTAGAACCAAAAGGCAAGAGGGGCTCTGCAATGGAAGCGGCAGCTGTGGTAACCTGAGAGCATTGTCATTTTTGACAGGCTATATAACTGGTATATTTATATTTTATTATTATTAATTTGGGGCATTGAACTGGAAGTTAAAATAAAAGATTCCAATGCAAAATTTTTAACTTGCGAGCTTGTACTGAATCAACAAGGGCAACAAGTCTAGCTGGCAAATGATTAAGACTTTTCTTAGTGCTGCCAATTATTATCACTGAGCAGCTAAATATCCCTCAGCTGTTCTGATATATCAACTTCGAAATGTGACAATAGTANATCTCACTGCATGAAAGTACAAAAGACCTATAGTTCTATATTAGAAGCCTCTCAGATCTTTAAAGATCTGCATTAAGAAATTGTCAAATATATTTATATAGTCATATAGCCTATTTAGCAATCCGGTATATGTCATAATCATAACAGTGGTTTTATGTAACAATATGCATCAATAATTATATGATTGAAGTTAAAGACAAAATTACTCCTTCCCTTCCCAGAATAGTAAATTCCTGGTTCTGAATCTGGTTGCAGCTGAATGATTTAAACATTGCTCTAGAACTTTGGACCAGATAAAGACTCAGAATTTCCCCATGTGGCTGAATCATATTTTGTCAGTGTTCGCGTTCTGTGCATGCCCACATCCATACTCCCAATTAGTATAATTTGTACTATGCAGAACTTATGAAGCTGCAATGGCTGTGGTTATCAGAGTACTTGCTATCTCACCTGTATAAAATAAAACATTATACTCAAACCTAGTGGACTGTAAAACTACCATAACACCTATTAACTGACATAATAGAATAAAAGCATGTTTTACCAGTACTCCTCGCTGTGATCCTTGATCCAAACTTCAGTAAGTGTATGAAAATCTCTTTGTTGGAGTGATTCACCATGCGCAAGCAAACACTTTTTGTAGTGTTGATTTTAACCAAGAATTTCACCATGACTGGTAGTGTGCTACTCATGCTAGGCACCAGCGCAACAAAGCAGGGACAATGAATGACNGGGATATGCCAAGATCAGATATGTTTATAGCAGAGAGAGAATAGGAAGGTTANAGAAACAAAGCCAGGGATTTCATTGCGGGGATAAAGTGATCCCACCACTCTAATAATAAACACTCAGCAATGTTTCCTGTAATACGTCTAAACATATCTAAATATTTCATTAACATGTATTCAAGGACAAAAAATAAAGCTAATGGGCAAATACAGCAAATACAGGGTTGCTGACTCCCCCAAGATTTTTGGGAAAGTCCTGAATTTCCTGGACTCCGGTGAGTCCGGAAACTCACCCTGATGTGGTTGTTAAAAAGTAGCTGTTTTTTGTTTTGCTTTTCCTTATTGTGGTTCTGTTCTGCATGACGATATTTGTTTACTGCAACTCACACTACCAGTCNCCAGATATAAGTTATTTATATATGTTTATCACATATAATAAAAGGCCAGGTCACTTTAGTCATGACCGTAACGTGNCTAGATTTTTGCTTGAGAGACAGCAACATGTTCAGACCTGACCGGGAAGGNGGATGATATTGGGGTCTCAGAGGGGTCCCATATGGTTAGGGGGTCCCTGGTGGTGTGATGTTTTGGGGCTGCTGTGTGATGGCATATGGGCCCAGGGGCTGCCTGGTTAGGAGACCCTGAGGCTCAGTCTCAGCGTCTCACTTTTTCCTGCCGGGAACATGCCTATGAAGAAAGTGTCGGCGGCCCTGGGAACTAAGCAACACAGCCTGGAGGCAGGAAGAAAGCCACAACCCCAGATAGGAAGAGAGACCATGTCGTTATAGTCGTAAGGTTAGGATAGCTAGGATTTGAGTGTGAACTTGCCTGTATGTTCTAATCCCCCGGGAGAGTGCTTGTGTGGTCCAAATAGGGAAATACTTTCCTACAGTTCCTCAGAAGGATCACTTTAGAAAATGGTTGGAAGTGAGGGCGGGTCTGTCATTCATTAGGCCCAGTCCGGGTCTATTGGGCTGTTTGGCTGCTGCCAGACTAATTAGTGCTGACACCTGGTAGCTCATGGTAAACATCTGCTATGTAAAGCAGAGAGTGTTCTCATTAACTATGGAGTTGGTGTGAAATTTCTGCAGTAAAATCCCCTCCAACTCACATATATATATATATATATATATATATATATATATAACAACTTTTCTTTTCAAAAGCTATATAATATTTTTTTTGGAAAAACAATATAATGTAGAAGTGGGGACATTTGTCTAGTTACAACATCACGTCACACTAATAACTGCCAAAGAGGAAAGCGGGTCCCTGATAGTAATAATAAAGGACTATTAAATTAAGGAGGACAGCTGGGAGGAGGAAGTCCTCATATTATTGCTGCTCGCTGATGTGGCGGTGCACCGACCCTGATGATTGGGTAGTGGGGACATTTGCCCTAGTTACACCACTCCTTAGTTCAGGATGGATATGAAAGAGTGCTTAGTCTCCCCACACAAAGACAATGCACTTATAATACACTTTCCATAGGTCTATTAGTGTCATTTTTATTGTGACAGATGTGGTACAGTATTGTCGGAAAGCCTTTACATTTTAGGACAGCAGCTGCAAGCCTTTAATTAAGGCCATTAAAGCCTTTGATTAAGGCCATTTTTCCGTTAAATCTGGCATAATAAGTACAGTTTTCATCCAGATTTACCATGTAGTTTGCCTAATTTAACATTCAAGCTGGTAAACATGGCTACTAGAAACCATTTCCAGAAGCAGTATTTTAGTATTCTAGATATTGTATAAGATACAGATATTTCATTCTTACGGGCTATAGAATATAACAAATAGAAACATCTTTGTACCATTAGATTTATCTATAAGGCTAGTTTATATATACATTTTTCTATAATGTAAGTTTAAATGTGATGCAAAATGAACTATCTCAACTCTAAAATGCAGATCATGGCTTAAATTTACTAAACTGGAGCATTGGATAAATGAGGATTCAATCAGATTTGAGCTCACATTCTCCAGTATGTAAAATGAAACTGAGAGCTTGAATCTGATTGGTTGCTATGGGCAACATCTCCGTTTTCCCAATGCACACACACTTTCAGAAGTAAAATAAAACTATAACATACTCTAGGTGAAGATTCCCTTAAATACTATGTAATGGCTGTCTGTGAAGAGATGAAAATAGTTCATGGAATTCAATCACACATGTATTGGATGCAAACATAAATTGTGGTCCACGATGCATTAGGCTCAGAACATTGCACACACAAGCCAGATGCAACACAAAGAAGGGGGTGAGATTTTGCAAGCAGGATGGAGAAGGGAAGAAGGATCAGGTCTGAGTCCAGATAGGAACAATAAAAGACATGACTTTATTCCAGCAGGTTAATAGCAGTCAGAGGCGGCCCTAGTTTTGCGATAAACTTAGAAGGGGGGAACCCCCATCTCCGGTAACCCCCCCTTCCCAATCTAATCTCTCTCTCCAATCTCCCACTGCCTGCTCCTGATTAGCCGCAGCAGTGGGGGATTGGAGTGGGGGGAGTTGGCAGTGCTTATATGACCTATGCCTGGGGCCGCCTATGACAGCAGTAGTAGGTTTGAGGTATAGTTTAGTAAGATCATAATACATATAAAAAGAGCCTAAACTCACACAAATGGTTTCTAGCCTGAGGTGGGTCCTTTGCTCAGATGCTGGTTTTCTCTGGGGGTCTCGGAGAAAAAGTTGAGAAGTCAGACGCAGTTTTCTGCGCTCCCTTGGGCAGTTGTTTGGAAGCAAGCCTACATAACTGTGCTCACATGCAGCCATAGTACACAGACTTCTGAATACCCAGCTCATTTATTACTTACTTACTTGTGACTGACGATTCATACAAAAAAAGCACCCTGTATTGTATTATTATAAAACTGCTGTCTCACATTACTCAGTAAAGCTCTTACAAAATAATACTACACGTATTAATCATTGCAATATTGTGTTACCTCAAACGGTTTCTCTGCTTTACTGCTACCAAGAAAAGAATAGCTGTGACATGTACAATGATGCCATAACTATAATAATTTACAAACAGCGCAATAACATAACAACATCATTCCTGTGATATATCAATAATAGTAGTTTGGGTTCAGCTTTGATTATCCATCCTTAAAGTCTCAAACCTTAAGATCTAAAGACCTATTATGTATTCTGGTGACCATCTCTGGAGAACAAATGGATTCTTTCCATGTAAACCATTAGATCTTATTTCAGTTTGTTATAAGGGTTATATATACACACACACAGTATATGTTTTTATATATATATATATATATATATATATATATATATATATACTGTATTACCATTACCACAAACATGTCTATCTGTAGCTATTTTGAATAGTTGACTTGCTGCTAACAATAGACTATAAAAAAACTGGAATGTATTGTGATTGGTTCAGAGATCTGACCAGAACTACCACCTCTCATTTTCTTGTATGTTTATATACTATTTAAATTAACGATGGGGACAAATTTTGGAATTGTGCTTTTAAAGGTATAATAAATAGTATTCTACGTAGATACTAGGGCTTACAATGAAATTAATGCAATAATGTGAAAAGCATTATTTAAGACAAAAAGAATTGAAGTTCCCTATCAATCTAGAGTTTGAGAAATAGGTGCACGTGTAGACCTGGCTGAAACCAAACATTGAACAACAGGAGGGGACATAAAGTATGAAACAGAAAACAGAAGGTGAAGTTCTCTAGTTCTCAACTCTAATTTACATATAAACTTAAAGCTATGTGCTTGTGTGTTATTTTTGCAGATACAAAGTGTTTTATATGCGTGCAAAAAATGTACTTGGTTTTGCTTAGGTCTATGGAAAGGTGTAAGTGCAACTCTAGATCAGCTTTCCTATGTGCAAATGCAAAGTATGTTGCCAGTTTCAAAAGAATTAAAATTCATAGTAAAATGGTTTTGTTTAGATCTACATGCACAACTATTTTGCCCTTACTTTTAAACTCTGGGTCAGCCCCACAATCTCTGCACTGGTGGCATACTCATGTGTTCTCTAGTAAGCATCAACAGTTGCTCCAATAAATGACTAAACGTACCTAATACAGAGTAACAGTGGACCATATCAAGACTTGCGTAATGTGTCCTTGATGTCCCCTCTCTCTCCCCCTCTCACTAGTACTTACAGACCTGCATGTGATGGAGGTGACTTGCAAGTTAGCTACTAAAGGATGCTTCAGGAGTATTATAGGAAGAAAACAACACTACATTCTAGTGGCAGGAGCTTCTAGTGAAATGCAAAAGGATAAGAGATCATTGGATCCATGGTTATTCAGTTACACCTCTGCACCCCACACAGCAGTGCCAATAATGATTTTTTTTATATGTTCCAATAGGCAGATGAGTTGCACTGAACGTTAACATTTAGCACGCACACCTACACCACTACACAAATATTTCCAATTAGGTGAATATAATAGTCTTCCACTGACAATACTGTAATACACAGACAGGTCTTAAGGGTGTAGTATTATTTATATGCCCATTTACCTTCCTCTACTGGAGCCTGTTCCTCTTCCTCCTCACATGGAGATGGGATGAGAGGCTGCAGTGGTTCCATGTTTATAATGAGCTGTCTGTTTAAGGAGTAGGAACTGCGGCTGTGTGGTATTAATGACCTGAATGATAAACAAGAAAGATGTTCATCCTGTCACAAATCTAAAGCTTACCTTTCAAGCATAGTATGTATTTTACCTGGTATCCAGGCTGTGTATGCTTATAAGTGATATACTAAGTCACAGAATATTAATTACAAATTATTACAAATCAGTTTTCTCTATTGTCTACCAACCTTACACTTATTGGAGCACTAAGTGGTTATCTAAGGTGGTCCTTATTAACCCTGCAGATGTTGAAAAGGCAATACCTGGAGGGTGAACATAGCTGATCATGTAGCTTAAACATCATTAATGTTCTTCATGGGTATAACACATATTCTGCTTTAGTTTAAATTGAGAATTAGACATAAAATATGATTAATGCTGAACAAGTCATAGATAGATATGCAGTGCCTAGAACTGACTTTTTCACCTGTCTGATGAACGGGGAAAGCATTTAAACTGATCAGTATGGGCTGCTAACTGATGCATGCATCACTCTTACCAGGGCATTTAGGAAATGTACTCATAATCTAGGTCCAGACACAAATCTTACTACATCTGGGTTAGGCCTAATAACAAATAAAAGTAACCTGACAGATAAAATAAAGGAACCTTTTAGTCAAATGGTACCTTCCTTAGTATCTTGGTGATGTAATTATGGTCTGTGCAAGCATCTTCTGAAATCCCCCCCCCCCAACTGCTCCTGCTCCATCCACCGCACCAAGATATGGGGGGAATTCCTCTGTACCGCTTAGGACAAATGTATGTTAAAGGCTATTTGGTCTCGGGTTCAGTTTACCATACACTGATAATTACCTGTGAACTTCTGGAGGGTCTCTCTGGATTTTGGAGCTTGCTTCAACAACTTCTTTTGCAACTTTCCCACTTATTTGTTTAAAAAACAAAAAAAGGAAAGGATGATTAATCACGTATGTTTTGCAGTCTCTCACTTGCTGATAAATGTGCTTTTCCCCTTTGTGTTTTTTGTCTTAACCATATATTTGTATTAGATAATGTTTTTATATGAGTTCCCAACACCTACTAGGATTCTATTTCCAATATGTCTCAACCTTACTGCATCNTGTCCATATTTTTCATGTGAATGCTTGTGCCATCTAAGGGAGGATAACTACATTTTATTGTAAGAGAAGCACTGCTCCTTTTCTATACAAGCTCCCCTATACTGCCATCTAGTGATCTACATGTACTTTGCAGTTATGACATAAGACAATTTGCTTTGACACAGTTCATTTTGTGGGGTTATTTTGTCACCTTTTAGGCAGTCCAGTTGAATACTGGAAGCAGGACCACTTTATGTCCTATACATGAGGCATATAATAAACTGGGGACATGACTTTGAATTCCTACAGAGGGTAAATGTATTAACTTAAAGCTTTATGTAAGTGCATGTACCCTTGTTTCACAAAAACAGCACAGCTGTGACCTCATGACTAATGTAATGTTATGTCAGTCATGTTGAAAACAAATGTTGGATAGGCTCTTGTACAGATAAATAAGAAAACCCAATACTTTTAAAGAAAGAATAATAATAATAATTATAATAATAAGAAGAAGAATACATTTTTCCTTCACTTTGAAACATGTTTTGCTGTATCTGATTTATTTAACATACTGGAGAATGTGAGCTCAAATCTGGTAATCTGGCAATATCCCCACTCACAGGAAGGAGTTGTTAATAGATCTGGGCCTATATTAACACTAATGTGGGATAGGAAAAGTGGGGATGTTGTCCATAGCAACCAATCATATTTGAGCTCAAATTCTCAAAATATGTACAGCTTGATCTAATTGGTTGCTATGGGTAACATCCTTACTTTTCCAATCCTGAAGTTTAGTAAATTTAGGCCTGGTGGTCCCCCGTGGAGTATATCCATATGCAGATATTTGCAATAAGGCGCTGAAAGTTAGATCACCATGTGTTTAATAAGACTGATCAGTGGGACTCCTCTACAAATAGTGGTGTGATTCAACTAAATAATAGAGGTGCGCTTGAACTAAATAACTTGAATACAATACAAATAATAAAAAAAATACTTACCAGTATCGATATCGACTCCCTTTAAAAATGATATTGCTGCTTGTCACTGTTTTTACTTGACTTGATTTTGCATACCTAAAAATAGTAAGCATAGTTTAAAAACAGACAAAAAACTAAATACAAATGTATGTAACACAAAGTCAGTTATATCTATAATATACGAGTTTTGGTTGCTGGATTTATTATTCAGTACTAGTCACGAGCCAACCAGATCCCTGCTTTGCATTGATGAGGGTCAAACACCAGTCTCATGAATAAGTGTGGATCAGACTTCTGTGTGTACCCGATGCTTTCTTCCCTGTGTAAAATGTACAGTTTATAATAGCAGAAGAAACTCACTTGTAAAAGGCCTGATTTTCAACACCACATTTCCAGAGATGTTTACAGGCTGCTGGTGTTGAGGTATGGTAGGTTAAAACGGTTTTCTTCTGGAGGATTGAAAGAACATAACACAGACATGAGTGATAGAGAACATATTTTCATATATTATATAGGTATATTGTTTAATATTAATATAACACAAAGATAGAAGGATTAAGTGGACTTCACTTTATTCTGCAAGCAATGCTAATCTAATTAGTATTTTACAGTACATCAGGTGTATAAACTATATTACCATGGTCCACTTAGTCTTTACAATGATAATATTATGTTAGTTTTGCCTATGATAACAAATATAATGGTATGATTACAATCAATTTACCACAATAAGTAATACAAAGAAAAAGATGTTTGTGCAGGTGCATGATCAGAGGGCAAATATTACTGCGGAACTGCATAATAAGCTATATTGTGTGATTCTCTCTGAAGTGTGCTCATCACTGAAACCAAAGCATGGTCTGGTGGTGCAAACATTTTCAAATACCTTGTCCTAACTCTAACAGGGACACATTATGGACTGGATCCAGACATAGTAAGATTACGGTATTTATGACTTGCATAAATCCCCCAACTAGTAACATTTGTACATTTTCAAACACACAGACCTTATAGTACAGAACTTATTTTCATACCCTTGGAAATCCATATAGGGGCGGGTTTGCCTTTACACATGCTAATAATCAGACTGTTGCATGTTTATAAATCAATTTAACTCTCAAATTTGCAGGTAACTGGTTAACAGCAGCATGCTGAGGAAATCTTTTCTTTCTTTCTTTCTTTCTTTCTTTCTGTTTACATTAACACAACCTTTCCTATATATTAATGTGAGCAACCACCACCTTTGTTTGGAACATGTCAGGGATCAGCAGTTGACAAGCAGCTTTGATGCATGGTGGCTATTCTTGGGTGCCTCCTAAAGTGACCCTTCATGGGTGCCTCCTATGGTGGGTTAACTCTCAATGTAAACACACATATATGGACTCTGAATGGACTATGTATCAGGGCAAAATTATGTTTAAAAAAAATAATTTATATGAATAAAAAAATTTTTATATATATATATATATATATATATATATAATCAAACAAAGCAAAAACACTCTAACAAAACAAAAATTTGACAAGTAAAGGAAATGTAATTCTTTATAGAGGCTTGTGATAGAAATAACATGCATTATTTGAATTTACTGTACACGAAAATGTGCATTGGGTTAAAAAAAAAAGTACAATTAGGTTAAAAACTTTCTCGTCTTTTCTCTTCCTCTGTTTACTAAAAGATGTTGGCAAGAAGCCTTGCTTGCCTATTGTACAGCTAAGACTAACCATGGTATTTTGTCAGACAGTTAATAAGACTGGAGAACATAGTGTTACTACATGTGGTTTTATTCAATTAATCACACGCAGCTCTTTGTAATTTTCTGTGGAAGTAAATTATGTTTGTTGGCAATAAATGTGTAAGATATAAATCCTGTTCCTGTGATTAGGCAGGATTGATCTATGTGGGATCAGAAGAACTATGGACCAGATCCAGACTCCCATCCGGCACTTGACTTCCTCAAGTTACTTGCAGATGTCAGGTGTTTTTGTCTTGTATGCTTGGAGATCCATCCAATGGGGTAGTTCTTCCCCTCAGCTTCCTAAAAGAATGCAATGTAGACGAGGGAAGATGGAAATGATATAGTAGTGGCAGATTATGTGGGGTGGTTAAGACTTCTGTGCCTGATCAGATCGTTGAGCCACGCAGGGACGCAGGTAGGACATTGGTAGTGTAAAAGTGCGAGAGGGGTCTGGTTCTACATGGGAGTGACAAACAAAACGCTGTATAACAAAGTATAACATCTATTAACATACCTCTTTCTGCATTACTACAACATGGAATGTCTTCCCATCAAACCTCATTTTGCAGATATCCGGCCTGTTGAAGGTAAGAGGGCACTGTTACAAACAGGGAGAATATACAGTTGAAGTCACTTATTGAGGTTAGGAGTTAAAGCACCACATTATGTAAATCTGTGTAAAAATGCCCTTGTCTTCATAAATTCTTTATGTATTTATCTTTATTTTTTATTGTCTTTATTATTGTGTTTATTTTGGTTCAGTAGCCTTCATTTTTAGCTGCCCACCACTCTTCTTTTCACCAAAGCTGTCCCTCCATAGTCACCCACCCACCCCCTCACGAAATGGGGCACTGCAAACAAGTAACAGTCTTTCCCAAAGTCGTTCCTCTCACCCCACAGCCTTAGGAGTTTGACCAGGAATTGGGCTTTATGGGAGCCACAGGGATAGCCACTGTGGCGCCACCTCAGGAGACTTGCCTGAGCCTCCGATACCTTTAGGACACACTCAAGAGGGTAGCTCTGACATTGGAGCCCCTCTGGTGTGTGTGTTAGCCAAGGATACACTGGCGTGCACTGAAAACCAATTGGTTTGGCCATCGTCTTGCAGGTGGTTTGCTGCAGCACAGAGACAATGCTGGTCCCAGCTTTACATTTAGTAAAGCTGGTAGCTCTATGAAACTGGCCATGTCCCATAATACTCTCTGGGGTTAAGGGTCAAAATGATTCTGGCATATACATCGGCTGCAGTCAATTAGGTGACATCATATCAGCATGGCTTGCATGAAGAGGCAACATTCAGCAGTTTAACAGATTAGAAGCTATTGCCTACTGCTTTTTCATTCATCATTTTTATGGCCTGTATTTCTGCAATGTATGTATGATGTATCAATATATGACAATCCTCAATATAAAAAAACCATCTGCTTACCATCTTAATAAATGTATCCTCTTATTACCCTGGAAAACGACAAACCCAGCTGCAGTGTACCCGAGAAATGTTGTGGTCCCTGTTGAATCCTGAATAGGAAGAATAAAAGGATTTAAAAAAACTTATAAATTGATGGTCAAGCAAATTAAATCAATTTATGTTATACTATTACTATACAATGAAACTCCACAGCCCATCAAGGATCATGCAGAACTAACTCGACCCACTAACACTAAATTAACTAAGTGTAAACTAAGCGCCCTAGTGTAAAAGGCGCCGTTTGAAGGCAATCTGAACGGTGCCTTTTAAAAACAACGGCTGAGGATCGGCGGCTTCCAGAGCCGCCGAAAAAGAAGGTTTTACACTGGCTCATCGGCGTCTTTTTGTCAGTGTGAACACAAAAACGACGGCGTTCCATCCCCAGCGTCTCTGACAATTGATGATTGGTTGCTACAGTCACATGTTTTTTCTGTGGTTAACGCGCTTCCTGTGATGAAGTTCTGCCCCTTTAAATGACATCAGTTTTTTCAACCAATCACAGCAGTTTTCCACATGAATCACCGGCGTCTGTGTTAAAAAGCCACCGTCAATATGAACATGCCATCGGCGGCTTTATCAGCGCTTCCAGATTTTGCCGTCGATTTCGGCGGCTTTAAACGACGGCTCTACCCGCGGCTTTTACACCTCAGGCAACCTGAACGAGGTATAACACTAAAGTTAGGGTACTGGTGCCCACAATCCATCCACAGAATCCGCAGCACAATCCCTAGCTGTGCATGTGCAAAAAAGAAAAGGCAGCCAATGGCTATGCAGCCACCCAGTCTATTCATCTGCTTGAGACCTGCCTGTATCTCTAATGACACTGGCCAGTGATGTAGTGATAAGTGAGCTTTTGGTAATATGTAACATAAAAGGCATGGCCACAATCTTTAATCTTTAAATCTTGCATGGATCATACTATGATGACGGTACATGAGCCACTCATACAGCACTGCATAAAGTTATGTGAATCATATGACTATTAAAAGTTGGCTAGCACCAGCTGTGATACCTTGCACGGATGAGGGTCAACACCGTAGGTTTCCAGGGAATGTGCTTTCAACAGCAAATTAAATTCTGCAACAGCTGGGCTCTGACCCCTGGAACAATAAAAGAGGAGTATGAAGAGGTCATCACATGCTTGACATGGTACGCACAAAAAAGTATGTTTTGTAGTATAGCAGTGTCTATGAGTATGACATAATGCACATTATAAATACTGTATACCCTTTTTCACATTGAGAATGATTTATAACCACATCAATCTTATAAAGTACAAGTTGTACAAGTTGTACAGGATCTTCAAATGGACAATGCATACATTATTATTATTATTATTAGGATAATAATATGTGTACCAGGGATCAATGTCAGCAGGTGAGGGGGTGTATATGGTGTTATGCCATACTGTAACTTTCCCCACTGATTTAACTGATAAACTATACATTTTCATTGAGTTTTATTATTTTCTATGTTTCCATACCACCACTTCTAAATATCTATCTCCATCTCTAAATTTCCACTTTGACCACTGAGGTATACCATATAAGCAAAGTTTATGTATTTAATGATCCTAAGCTGAAGATTATAACATCCATCAGTATAAATGTTATTAATATGAGATATTCTGAAAATCAAGTGACATAAAAAAGACACGCCAAAGGGCTGTGTAATGTAATGTACACTTTTGTACCACTGACAATGGGGCCGATTCAAGCCCGCACGAAGACGGGAAAAAATGCGAAGTGCGTTTTCCCGTCTATTACGGGACTGAAAACTCGCGACTTTTTGTTCGGACCTCTATGAGCCGCGAACGAAAAAACGCGAGTTTTCCTGCCTTACGCAAATAGCGTAAGGCAGTAAAACATCGCGCGAAGGGGATTGAATCTGCCACAATGAGTTCAATTTTCATTCACAGGTTACAGAAAACAGTAGGATATAGTGAAAATTCTAATTGCATGAAGAAACATAAAAATGACATTTACAACATGGTTTATGACAGTTCAATCTCTTTAAAAGTGCTGGATCCTGAGTTTATGTATTTACATTTCCTATCAGTTTGTACGGCATTTGCAGTAATGTTAGCGGAATACTTATCGATGCCTTTGACACGCTTAAGTATTTCACACATAGGAGAACGGGGGAGCACTGTAATCCACTATGTTCAATTCTTACAACAGCAGATTCTGTATGATAGCTTCAGTTGCAGAGTTTACCGCACAGTAACTGTTATTAATTCAGGATCAGGATATATAAATAGTATAACATTAATGTAATAGTACGGCCCTAAGTAACAGTTACCTGACTTCACTCTTATGAATATCCACTATCTTTCTTTCCAGCTTCTGTGATTGTTTAGGAAATATCTTGAAGTCACAGATATAATTGTCAGGATGTTCATCAGGATCGTAATCTCCAATTTCAGCTGTAATAGAAACAATATTTCCTGGTTTAAACACAAACTATATAAATGTTTTATCACGTTTATCAAGTTTATTGTCTTGTAAAACAAACCCAGTTAAAAAGCTTTTATTTTTAGATATGAGATAATATACATTTAATCACATTTCAGGCCTTGTGTTAAACACCTTTTAAAGTATCCAGATTTCTAGCTAGTGGTGAAAGGAACGCAGCTGGTTTGGGGCCCAGAGGAGTGGGGAGCCTGTGGCAACTGTCCACTCTGCACCCACAAAATACAGCACTTAGGGGCCGATTCAATCCCCTTCGAATGCTTTCTGCCTTAAGCTGTTTGCGTAAGGCAGGAAAACTCACGTTTTTTTGTTGGCACCTCATAGAGGTGCGTACAAAAAGACGCGAGGTTTCAGTCCCGTAATAGACGGGAAAAAGCGCACTTCGCGTTTTTTCCCGTCTTCGCGAAGGATTGAATCGGCCCCTTAGTCTATAAATCCTGAGCGCTGTTAATAAATAATATTACAGCAACTGACAATTTTATAGAGCGAGAGTGAAGCTGTAGTGAAGAGACTGCATCGTGTCGTGGGACATCGGGAGGAAGGTACGTTTTCTTTAATCTTATGAACAATGCTGCCAGGCTTGCAGCATGTTTTCTTTTCTTTTTAAATAGAGCCCATAGTAACATACAGTAGTTAATGTGGTTAAAAAAAGGCACCAGTCCATCAAGTTCAACCTATTTTGGATCTCCTGTGATCCTAATCTTATAATCAAAGTTGTTCCAGATAAAGCAATAGCCAATCTGGATCTTCCTCTGTTACCCAAGTATTAAGAAATGGTAAGGTTGCTTTGGACCTCATTTATAAAATATAAGTACAAAACATAACGTATTGGGTTTCTAACCAATGTTTACACAATACTAGACACTTAATCTTAGAGAAAAAACAAACCTTGTACAATACATGCTCCAAGGAAAGCAGCATCAGCAAAAGAGCACAGGAGACGTCCATGGAAAATATCTCTTTTTATTTGTAAGTACAAAAGATACCTGAAAGGAAAAAACACATTTTCTTTAAATTCTGGATGTCAATAATAACACATGGCATTCCATACTTGCACAACTCTGGTTAAGATGTAGTGAAAAGTCCACTCTTTTAAACCATGCAAACAAAGCAGTATGTACAGAGACATGTAGCTCACTGTCTCTACACTAAAAGTTCAAGAGTTTACAAAAATACATTTGTCTTTAGCAAAAACATACCTAAAACAAATGAGGTTGTGGGGGGTGTAACTGTGAGACTGAGACATTATCAGACCTTGGAATTTCTCATTAGTCAGCCCCCTCAGATCCTCATTTTCAGTACTCATATACTGCTGAAGAATTACTTCACTGAGAGTGTAGTGGATAAGTGGAATAGCCTCCCATCAGAAGTGGTGCAGGCCAATACTACAGAACAGTGTAAGCATGCTTGGGATAAATATAAGGGTATTCTGAGTCTCAAACAAAATAGTGAATTTATTTGGGTTGGTATAGTTTTAGAATAGATACACAATGGGACAGACTGGATGGGCCATGTGGCTCTTATCTGNCGTCACTTTCTATGTTTGTATGAAGATACACACTAAGGACTAGATTTACTAAATGGTGGCTATGAAAAAGTGGAGATGTTGCCCATAGCAACCAAACACATTCTAGCTCTCAATTTCCTATTACATAATAGAGAAAGTCATCTAGAATCTGACTGGTTGCTATGGGTACCATCTCCACTTTTTCATACCCACCGTTTAGTAAATCTAATCCTTAGTGTGTATCTTCATACAAACAAAGACATGGCAATATGTATACCTGCAAGCTAAACTATAACGCTTTAACAGCATCAATAGATATGGGAATGTATTTACAGAAATATGTGTTTAAATTATTTTGGTGGTGTAAGGTTGACTGTATAATTATAAAGCATCTAGTTAATCCCCACTTATACCACATTACAACAATACAATGTTTTATATGGTTAATAAAGCACTCACTTTCGTATATATAAGTCTTCAGTGAACTACCTAAGATTCGCCCACACACTTTTCACACACATTGTTAGTATATTGGGTACATATAGGGTCACAGTCTTCTCCCCATGCTGTATAATAATGACACTCTTCCCTATATGCTACAGACACCTCAACTGCCACTCTGCCCTATTTGCTACATACACCTTAACTGCCACTCTGCTCTATCTGCTACAGACACCTCAACTGCCACTCTGCCCTATCTGCTACAGACACCTCAACTGCCCCTCTGACATATCTGCTACAGACACCTCAACTGCCCCTCAAAACTCAACTGTCATACAGCCCTATATGCTACAGAAAACTCAACTGTCATACTGCCCTATCTGTTCCCAGACACATCAACTGCCACTCTGCCCTATCTGCACCCAGACACATCAACTGCCACGCTGCCCTATCTGCACCCAGACACCTTAACTTCCACTCTGCCCTATATGCTAAAGACACCTCAACTGCCACTCTGCCCTATCTGCTATAGACACCTCAACTGCCAATCTGCCCTATATGCTACAGATAACTCAACTGCCATACTGCCCTATATGCTACAGACACCCCAACTGCCACTCTGCCCTATATGCTACAGATAACTCAACTGCCATACTGCCCTATCTGTTCCCAGACACATCAACTGTCACTCTGCCCTATATGCTACAGACACCTCAACTACCACTCTGCCCTATCTGTTCCCAGACACCTCAACTAGGGTTACCACCTTTTCATCTTTAGATTCCCGGACACAAACCCCCATTCTACCATACATGAGTCAAAGCTTAAAAGAGAACTGTATGTATTAGGACAGCATATGATTGGATATCATAAGAACAGGAAATAATATAATATAATTAGGCAAGATTTTATTCCATTCTTAGCAGTGTATGCTCTGTGACAAGCACTATAAAGGTCTCCAGTGCTTAATGCAGATTATATAAAATATATATCTGTATTAACATTTTCCAGATAACTGGAATATATATTTTTAAATATATACATGCACATTTCTTGCCCTGAAGATATAAATAAATCAACAAATAACACCATGCAGAGGATTGCTTGACATGACACACTTGTCAGATTTCAGGACCACATATATTAAAATTTGCCAAACTGCATTCTTTAGATGAACTTCAAATACACAAACATCCTTACTATAGTTGATAGCAGTCATGATTTTGAACACTTCTGCTGCCAAGATGAAATTACATATGACAGTTATGTTCACAAACATAATTCAACGTCAAATAAAAATCGTAATATTTGCTACTTCTCATTAAGATCCACTTTTCCAGTTCATCTGCCAACACAAAGCATAGTAATACAATTCTATTTTATAATACACTAGCAGTTTGCCAGCGGCTTCATCGCCACTAAATGTGGCGATAAATGTCATTGGGACTGTCATCAATCAATTTAGCAATCACAAACACTAATGTCGGTCATATTGGACATTTTACTTTTCACACCCTTTTACCCTCCCTATGGGGCTGAACTTGTACTTTAACAGCATTGGAGTGTCACTCAGCAATGACAGAAACTATGGATTTGACACTAATATTGGTATTTTCAATTATTTTTCCACCCCTAGTTACCCACACAGTATTTTTTTCAGATTTTAAGACTTATGCGTATTAAGCTTGGTGTAAGTTGCTCCAGGCATGACAGTTGATCCAGCGGTTTCTCAGTATGTATTAATGTTTTAGTAAATACTACATTCATAGAACATTTAAAAAATATGTACATCCCAAGCAATTCTGTTAACAAAATGCCATAGCATAGATAACAAACATTCAAGAGGTTACGCCCTCCCTGAGGAAAGTCGATCACCAACATTAGGGGTCAGGCAGTAGGATTGGAGGATCCCCAACATGAACCCTGAGGAGATACAACTCAGTCTGAGCAAAGGACGTACTCATTTTTATGACGAACTGGCAATGATATGAGAGTAATATTATGCTCCCAACAGTCAAAAAACCTCTCCACCCTAGCTTCCTTTTCCAGAAGTGCCTCAATCCAAATCCATTCTAAAAAGAAAAAAGCTTGTCCTGGAATAATCGCATTGTAGGTAAATCTAATGTAATCAGTGCTTATCATCATAAGCAATCTCCCCCCCCCCCACCCATCCTCCAGCTAGTCTATATCCCAAACAAAGCCCATTCAGGGATCAGAGGCAGGGACCCCACCAGAAGGGAGGTTGTAAAACTTCGCACCATGAACCATAATCGTCAAATCAGTTGACAGTCCCATAAGCAGTGATATATGTGGGCATCAGGTTGGCCACATATTGGACAAACCGAGGAGCCTCTACTGGCCATAGTGAAGAGTCGCTGAAGAGAGTAATGGAAAATTTTGTACATATCTCTGTATTGGCAAGAGAGTAAGAATTAACATGCAGTTGAAAATCTCTTCAACAAGGAGGCTAACTAGAGACGGGAGATGCAACGTCCACCCAAATCAAGATCTGGGTGCAAGAAACAACAGGATATTGTAATAACGTGCCTATTAGGTGGAGGTTATCCAAGGAAGGCATCCAAAGGATTATTCCAATCCTGGTCACTTAAGTGTCGAAGAGTCCAGGCTACATAGTATTGCGCTTATAAGTAAACCACCAGATACTGGGCAAAAAATTTAAATTTCACCACTGTCTGGACATGTCAGTGGACGGCGCAAACCCCCATCCACCAAGTGACCCACATTAAAGACCCCTCCAGCCCGCCATAGATCAAAGGGTAAAGCTGCTGTGCCATTCTTAAACTCCAAATTACCTAAAAATGTCAGGCCGAGAGAGTGAGAGGCAGTGAGGGAGTGTGAATGATAGAGAATATGCCACGATTAGACAGAAATGGGTTAACTGAGCAGTGGTCCCGAGACAGTCAGGGTCAGGGAGTCAGGGAGGTGCAAAAAGTTAGCCAGGCTAAGGTTACCCTAGAATTCTTGTTCCAAAGTGGAGTTAGCATAGTGATTAGTGTTATGGAGGCAATCCCTTAAATCGCAAGATCGCTGCCCTATTATCGCTCAAGACGTCTGACAAGTCTTGGCGTGCACTGTCAGGTATCCAGGAAAAGCCAGATTGAGGTCAAGAGGGGGCACCAATGAAATAGGGTAGTGATCAGACAAAAGGATGCCTCCTATCGAGCAGAATAGTACTCTATCGAAAAGGGAGTCAGAAATAAGAAAGAAGTCAATTCTAGAGAAAGACCCATGTGCCGGAGAGAAACAGGAGTAGCCCCTCTCCAAAACATGGGTCACCCTCCAGGGGTCACTAACACAATAAGGCAACCGGAGCGGTCTAGTAAAGAGGACAGAGCAGTAAGAAAAACATGTTGGTTATTATTGGGAGCATAAATATTCACCAGGTATCAACATCCGTGAGATATATTTTTAATAAAGAATCACTTTCAGTTTAGCTACTTTGATTTAACATCTTAAAACGAATTGCTAACATTAACAACATACTTACACCGATTATTTCAGAGCTCTGGCCTGAAGATATACTGTCTTCACAAATAATATATACAATATAGAGAGCTAAATACCACCATTAAATTCAGGATTAATTCACCACATATATCCTAAGCCATTCATACTCTTTCCTCTTACAGTTGCTAAGAATGATTAGACAGACATTAATGGCCACATCCATATTTTATTGTGTGATCTCATTTATGTAAAGTAACATTTTGACAAGTCAGAGATGTAAAGTGTATAACAAAAGTTTCAAAGTAAAAGTATGATGAGCAGGTGGCAGACTAATAGCCTACATTGTGTATAAATTGCTTGTGCCTCAACAAAAGCAGGTTATTAAGAAACAAGTCATCCTTTATCAGGTTTAACAATAGCAAGACTGCCATTACTGGAGCTGTCATACGCAGCACAAAAACTTAACAAAGAAATGAAATGGCCAACAATATACACATTAGACAGGAAATCGTACACACAGTAATAGAGATCATAGAGTATTTTTTTACTGTTTATTATGCATTTAGTTGCTTGCAAGAGTGTGTGTCCACATCTGGGATAAGAGAACAGGGGGTACAGACAGGTGTTGTGGTTATCTGGGGTCTGATACTGTAAATATAATAATGGGTAGGGTGAGCATATAAGCCATGGATACCGACAGAGGAAGAACAGATAGAAAAAGAAACAAGACTCCCTGGAAAGCCGTCTCAAGATCCAGCCAAGCCAATCATCCTGGAGGAGCAAAAGAGGCCACAATGTGGCTCAAGTGAGTGTCCTGGTAAAAGCACATAAAGTTGGGGAACATACAAACACTTTGTAGTTTGTGCTTCTTAAGGAACTCATGAATGGGTGGGAGTTTGTTGAGATGAACTTGATGTGAGTACTCTAAGGGCTAGATTAATAAACTGCAGGAATGGGAAAGTGCATATGTTGCCAATAGCAACCATCAGATTCTATATGAGATGGCATAGTATGTAATTGGAAACTGACAGCTAGAATATGGTTGCAATGGGCAACATCTCCACATCCCATTCCTGCAGATTTGTAACTATAGGCCTAAATATCCTTAAACACTAACGTTGGGACCTTGGCTTGTAATATCTGGAAGATATAGTAGTAGTGGAGAAGTTTGGGGGCAATCATTATCTTGACTGTTCTGTTGATTTTATTTAAACAGAACGGGTGCCAAATCTATAGCTGCCAATATGGTATCTTCACAGACGTAACATTTTTCAAATTAAAAACACTTTCGACAATGATATCGCCAACATTATGTTGTGTGGTGTGTCATAGTGGAATTGGTTTTTGTTGCCGTAGTGACCATAACCGCTTTCAGCTTAGTAGGGAAGAAACAAATGTGTCATTTGCCAGCTGGCTGTATTAAACTAATCTTCCTTTTGTGTACAATTGGGTACATTTAGAAGAGTTTCTAAAAATGGAAAGTAAAAGTTTACCCCATAGAAACAACTGGCAGTCTAGCCATCGTCATTTATGTACAGTACAACCTACAGTAATATGGCTACATTATAAATGGTGGCAGCAGCATCATGCTTTCAAAACCTGCATTACTCCACCAGACTCTATTTTATTGCTTTTACTTAAAACATCAAATAACAAACGTAAACACTTTATATGATGTGATCAATATCACAGATCAAACACCAGCTTTGAAAAGAAGCACATACATCTAATTGCAGGTGAGTTTTCTTTAGCACCCTTTATACTTTGTGCAATTGTCTGGATGTCCGGTTAGGCTTGTTAATCAGCTGATTGGAGGGACTTTTTGGGTAAGAAAACCATGTTTCAACCAAGTAGGGTTTTCTATTTCCCTCTACCTTTGCTTCATCTATCTTCTATCTACTCAAAGCATTTATATTCACATCTTACTCTCTTCTATATCCAATAATCCACATAGGAATATTTATGTAGTCAGTTGCTAAAGCTTCATTTCATTTTTGCCCCGTACATGAAAGGGTAACAACATGGAAACGGAATCTCCCCCAACCCCCCCCCCCAACACACACACACATACACTCCCAACTATATTTCTTTGCTAACTTTTGTATAGGAATACAGAGCTGTTAGTCCACTAGTTAAAGTGATTTAATTAAAACATGTGAAAGCATATCAAAGCGAGTGTAATACTTATAACTGCTGCTGTGTCAGCTTTATTGGTTTAGCCATTTAATTTAAAGAACTTAGTATGAAGCATAAAATGAATTTGGTAAGAATATAATGATGTCTTTTTTTTATTTGATTATGTTTTAATTACTGATCTGAGAAGTTTTGAATGTTTACACCTAGCTAAGCTAAAGTGATATCTGCAGTCTTTTGACATTAAGTTCCATTAATAGTGAGTGTAGTCACCACTGCAATTTTCCCATTTTTTCAAAATGGATACAGCTCAAAGCTGTATCTATTTTAGACTAGTATCAAATTTGAAATACATTTATATGAATGGAGTAGCATACTACGCTCATTCATAATGCTGACAGCTCCAGTGGGGAGAAAAAGGTTAGGGTTAGGCTGCAGAGAGTGGTAAGTTGAGGTTACGCTGAGGAGAATGTTAGGATAGTGGAAGGGGAGAGTTAGTCTGCAGGGATAGCTGTGTTTAGGCTGCGTGGAATGGAGGGTTAGAGTAGTGGAAGGGGAGGGTTAGGGTTAGGCTGCGGGGAGGGTTAAGGTTTAGGCTGTGAGGAGTGAATGATTAGAGTTGGGCTGCAGGGAGGGGAGGGTTGAGGTTAGGCTGCGGGGAATGGAGGATTAGGGTTATGGAAGGGGAGAATTAGAAAAAGTAAATGCATTCTGAAAACGGCCTGCGAGAGTTGACTCCTGCCGTCGGGGAACCCTCTTTCTGTGCTGCTCCACTGTCACTGATCTGTTGTCTGCAACAACCCTGTCATAAAAGGGCCATTCACAGTGGTGAACCACATCTTTTTGATAGTACAACTGCTTCTGTTTGAGACATGCCTGTGACCTGCAGTAACATTCAGGTCTACTTGAATAAACAAAACAATGTTCCTATATTCCAATTTAAATTATTATCAGATTAAATATGTAATAAAGACCACATATCCTATCCTTAATGCTCTTAGCTTGGGAATGTTTTGTAATCTCCTGCTAAAGAAGCAGTCAAAATATGGAATATCATCTTTCAGGAGACAGATTAGAAGTTTGATACAAATATCCTGAAATAACAATTTCAGTTGTATTTTTAGCCTAATGTTTCCTGCTCACAGAACATAATCAAATGTGGCTTTAATGTAATAAATCTTCTGCAACAAACAGATCTGCTATGTTATTCAATTCATAACATAGGACTGAAATCAGACTTCAGACTGACACCGATTTATGCAAGCCCTTGCAGGGGACTTATGCTGGCTATACACCAGCCTGATATCGGGTTCATTAAGCACATATCGCATCGCTGAATCTTGCACTGGTCTGCTAGGCAGCTCAGCAGTGCTACCACATCCAATGTATTTGTAGTTTAACCTTGAACAGTGGTAGATGGTCAAGTGTGTATTACAAATTATCTAATAAATATATGGTGTCTTAGTATTCATTTCAGTAAGGCAACAGTGGCACATCCATGAGGATTTCCCTAGCATAAATTAACAACAATGGGGTATATTTACTAAGCAGGGAGATTGCAGTGAAATTCGAATTTGGGGAAGTTGCCCATGGCAACCAATCAGATTTGAGTTCACATTCTCCAGAGTGTAAAATGAAACTGAGAGCTCAAATCTGATAGGTTGCCATGGGCAACTTCCCCAAATTCGAATTTCACTGCAATCTCCCTGCTTAGTAAATATACCCCAATATTATGTAGAGAAATCAGAGAAATGAGAAATGTGTATTTTATTGTTTGGCCACTAGTGGCCACCCTACATCATCCTGTTTCCAAACCACCTCTAACTCTTCTCTGTTTGTTTTCCATCTCACTCCTAACTGTCCCATGATTGTCGTGGGTTTTGAGAAAAAATCGGCCTGTGTATATAAAAAAAAAACAAATGGCGACAAAATGGCAAAAAAACTAAACAAACGACATTGTTGATCAATCGGATTTTCCGATTGATCAGCGATGATCAACGCTGTATATGTGTGACGCGCAAGGCATTTTTAGTGCTTTTAATGGCCACCATGAGAACGACATCGTTCTCGTGGATGGCCCGCATACCGGGATGATTTTTCCATTGGAAAAATCACCCCGTTTGTCGAGGACGATATTGGCCAGCTTTAGTGTGTGTCCAGCTCTACTTTCCCACATTGCTGTCAGAGACAGTGGTTTAGCTGAACTAAGTGCATGGTAAGATTACCTTATATGACTGCATGAATCATTCTCACCTATAGGATCTGCGCTTTCACTGATCTGCAGTTCTATATAATAGAGGATTTCACAGAAAATAACACCAGATCCTATCTTTTTGGCTGGTACAGTACTGGTTTTCTACAGTCTGCACTAGTGAAACAGCTGCACTTGTACCCGAAATCACACAGTCGGCTCTATAAAGCCCCTTCTTAACTTTTCCCAGTGTCTGATGACTATAGGTGTGCATTCGGGACAGAAAAAATGTTGTAGGGACTGATGGATTCTCTACCAGTCTTCAGCCCTCAAAGTTACAAGTATGCTGTACTCAGCAATAATACGGCACAGCGCTGCATTGTGTATATATATTGTTTTTTTTACTTGTACAACAGGGAATTCCCCTATTTAAATTATGCATTGCCTTTTGGTAAATAAACATAGTGAGGGTGGAAACAGGGATGTAGGTTAAAATGGAGATAAGGAGGACAGACGGAGACTGATCAGTGGCACGTAATATGATTTCATTGTGCAGGGCTTGACACACGCCAGGCGCAAGGTCACCAGGATGACTAGACATTTGGACCTTTCACCTAGGAGAAACTGAATGGGAAGCTCCCAGCAGCACAATAACACCAACAATAATGTCAACAGGACAACACTGTGCGCCTAGTCGACACCACTTTATGCCCTTTTCCCCCCTTACCAACGCTAAAAAGGTGGTGACAGAAGCTCCTAGAAACGTCTTACCAATGGTTTTAAACTGCTGAGAGCTTCTTTTTTCATTTCCAGCCAGAGCTGAAGAGAGGAAATAAGTCAGAAGTTTCAAAGTAAGAGGTAAGTGCGGGGGATGAACTAATAGGGGCACGGAAAAAAACTAGAAATTTATAAGAAAGATAGCATGACTGCTATAAATATAAATATAGATAGATAGATAGATAGATAGATAGATAGATAGATATAATACAGGGATGGATAGATATGAGATAGGTAGATAAATATGACATAGATAGATAGATAGATAGATAGATAGATAGATAGATAGATAGATAGACAGATATATGTGTGTGTAGAGTTGCACTTCTGGATGACAGATTTAAAGGGTTCACTGTATAAAATAACATCTTTGTTCACCGTTTTTCATACTCAAAATACAGTCATTTATCTTAAACAAACCTGATTTAGTTGACGGTTGAAAAGTAATAGACCAGTTTTATATTGGACATGATGCTACTAAACCAACAGCAGCTTGACTCGATGCTGTACTTAGACCACACTAGCGTGACACACAGACACATATAAAATACCTGGTAAGCTCTTCTTTAATCTTCAAAGGTTCATGAGGGTAGAATTTCACTCTAAAGCACATGGTGTATGGTGGATGAGCTGAAACATTATAAAACAAAAACAAAAAAGCATGAGAACAGCGCAGGGCATAGTTGCTTGATGAAAATGCAGGAAAGGTTTCTTTATAGTTAGTGAAATGGTTGTACCAGCCACACAAGCCAGTGCAGTAAATAAAAGCATGCTAGAAAAGCTCCAATGCCTTTGCTGATTTCATTAGTGGGCAACATGTAATGTATAAGCAGCTATGAAGAATGGCTTTTCCCAAGAAAAACTTAAGTTACCATTGATTCATATGTGTGAAGATTAATATGACAAGTTTTATATATCATAAAACACAGCTAAGCTACAAAATCCAGTATTAAATTTATCAGATGATAAGCGCGCAGTAGAATACATTAAAGTCATATCCGTCATTCCAGTTGTCTAAATGAAGACATTTTTAAATTCATGTCTGTTCATTTGAACTAATGAAAAGGAGCGATTCACACAGAAAAATATGTTTTAAGGGTTCTGCATATTACACACAGAACAAACCTAGACACAGCTTTCTCTTTTTTTCTGTATGCAACTCTATTGATGCTAACTGTCAAGCTCGGCAAACACTTTATACATTGACCTTTATACATTGACCACTGTCCTGTTCCTATTTCTTTACAATGTGACTACATGTAGTAGTATTCATATTTCTGTTCCTTAAAAATAAAAGTCACAGGCTAAACCATGCGAAACAAACCCAGTATTTGTTTTAATGTTAGCAGTATATTGGGGCTGATCCACGTTTGAGAGTTAAGCTGGGCATACACTACAAGATAAATTGTTCCAATCGAAAGATTTTTCAAGAATGGGTAAAACCATGTTGAATTGCGGGGGAGGTAAAATGAATGTCAGTGTTTGCATGCAGGGAGAATACTTTTTGCTTATTGCACACAGATACTGACCAGAGTTACACTGTTATTAGACATTCAGATTCCTACCCCACTGATAAGGGATTTTTTTTTCTTTAATCTTAGGAATGGGAAAACATGTTTGTGTTAACACTGTGTCAGTTCCATAGTAAAAGTTCTATCTGCAAAATAATTTTCATTTTACTTGGTTTGCTAAAGACAGAAAATTTGACTNCTAGATAGTTGTTACTTAAGGGCCTATTCAATTCGCGTTTTAGATGCGAAAAAGCCGGCAATGCACTTTTTTGCGTCTATTACGGTAGGAAAGTCTTGCATATTTTTATATGCAGCTCAATGAGCCACTAGCTAAAAATCGGGAGTAAAGGGGAAAACATTGCATGAAGCAACATTGAATCGGCCCCTTAGCAATCAGTGTTGAAACCAGGAACTGACCAAGTATATATATGCTGTGTGATTCATCAATGATACTAACAAAAAATAAAAAGAAAAAAAGAAAAAGATTTTTTGGTATGCGGTGAATCTGAGTAGTGCAAAGGTCGTTTAAATTTTTTAAGCTTTGTAATTAGCAAACTGTCTTATTTATAGGAAGCAAGTGATATAATATATGTTAAACATTTGTTTCCTGAGGTTCAATAAAGACACTTTCTTGACACTGTGCCACCAAAATGAATTTGAGTCCCCTGTAGAGCAACCTTTTAGGAAGTTAGAGCCAGCTAGGGCAGTCTCATACCTCCCTCCTTTACATAGCACTGTTAGTCCAAATCTGTGCATTATCTCCTTTATGGCCACACTTTTTCCATCAGAAACACTTGCATCATACATGTTATTGTGAAGCACAAACTACATTGTAAAGCCCCCCTAAGGGGCAAGCCTAGTAAAAAGCAATGGACTTAAATAGTATTTGGGACAGGAGGATGGTCACTTCAGACCAGTAGTTAGAACAGTAGAAAGGATCCCTTCCCCACACCTCCGCCAAATGAAGATGTAATACTTTACATTAGTCTCAAATGGCTAGGACCTAGGTACCACCTACAATTAACTTAATTTTCCTGTATAAGGGGTTTACCTTTGTATGGGTTTACAGGGGGCAAAGTGATAAACTTGTAATGTTGTATATTTCTATATCCAAATGTTTATTAAGATTTGTAGGTACCCCTGAGCTACCCACTTGTGGAAGCCTCTGACTTCATTCCTTCCTCCCCTGAATGACGTGCTCCTCTTTTCTGCCCTTAAATGCTCATGCTATGCTCCCCCTTTCTCCTCCTAAATGGCGCTAGTCCTTCATTCTGCCCCTGAATGCCCCCAGTCCTCTTATTTAGAGTTGTTTATCCTGAAAGATCAAGCTAGGATATATCTTGAGATGAGTAAGGATATGTGTGCGGTTGCAGTCTTATTGCTGGTAGGTTAACAAAATTCTATGGAATGAATCAGCACCAGAAAAGCGTTTTGCCAGTAACATCAGTCTGACTGCTGCATGTAATATAGACAGAAGGGGAGTGTTTTTATAATGTGGGAATGTTTCAGTAATCAGTTCAGGAGATGATTAGTGCATGAATGAGAGTTTTTGCACTGTCTGTGTTTTTTAAATGTATGTAATGATTTAGAAACTGATTGTATGTGTGGAGTAAAGGACAGTTCAGAGTCAAGTTACTGGACCGGATACAGGTCCCCACACTGCAGTGCAGGGAAGTGGGGAAGTAAACTCCTCTGTCACTCCCCTCTCTCTGTTGGTAAAGGCCTGGGTCTAGCAGCTTACGCTCAATGGATCAAAGGTCTGTGTGATTAATATAAATAGTTCCCCCACACACCTAGTATAATGTAGGTGGTCACATCCCTTGCCGCGGGAGTGGTGTTCCGTAGGGCAGGGTATCCGCTCATGCACATATGGGGGCTGATCCAGAGTTACCCTTACACCTTTTTAGGTGAAATACCATATTGCATTGTGAGCGGTGTACATGAATTTTAATTCTGTTGCATGCAAAGACGACACTTTACTTTAACAAACAGAACAGAGTAGAGATAGGAAACTTAACCTTTCATCTAAAATCAGAGTGGTAAAAACTAATGTTGCAAAACAAGGTAATTTACAATACAATAGTTTTGTTTATGAAAGAAACTATATTGGAACTCACATTTTCCCATTGCATCATGTTTAATGTCTCATTTCCCCTTCATATCATTTTATTACCTGCATTCATTGCCACTCTGGCATCACATTCATTGAATATATTCCTCAGTCACTAATAATATCAAAGAAAATGTGTAAGATTGTCATGTTACTAATGGTGAGAGGAAATTCTGGGATATGTNAGGTATTTAGCTGATTCTAGCAGTGACAATAATTAACACCTCGCAGTAGCAGTACCAAGCTGCATTTATGTTACTGTGTATCTCACATAACAAAAAACTATTGAAGTATTAAATTTATTGTTTACGGTTAACACGTTACAATCGGGTTGGTTTTATGTAATGTCAGTTTATCAAAACTCATCAGAACTAAAAATAATCCCCCCTCTCAATTATAATGCAATATAAAGACAAATATAAATGTAATAATAAAGCAATAAAATGCAAAACAATTCAATGTTTTTCTCAATGATCATAGAACGAGAGAGAAAACAAAAAGATTTTACTAAAACAAGAAAAGAGGAGAGTAGAGAGGGGGTGCAGTTACAGGGAGCAGGTATGAGGGGATGTGGTCACATAGGGCCAGATATAGACTTTACGTTCTATTGACTTATTAGCGCCTTACGAGCAAGTGGACAAAACCATGTTGAATTGGGGGACTTCATTTGATTAGTTGCAAACAGTATTAGAGTTGAGAGATGAAGTTTCCTAGCTAATAACAGTGTAGCAGTAACACTGGTCAGTATCTGTGTGCAAAATGCAACAATAAAGTATTCTCCCTGCATGCAAACACTGACATTCATTTTACCTCCTCTGAAGCACATTTACACCTGCATTTTACAGGCATACAAATAATAACATAACTCTTTATATTTTAATAGAATTCAATATGAGGCCAAGTAAGTGCCAAATGTTACTGTCATAGTAAATCATGTAAGAATTATAATTTCAGAAGTTGCTGTTTTTTTTATTAGTCATAGGGGCCGATTCAATCCCCTTCGCGACTATTTTTTCTGCCTTACGCTGTTTGCGTAAGGCAGAAAATCTCGCGTTTTTTCGTTCGCACCTCATAGAGGTGCGAACAAAACTCCGCGAGATTTCACTCCCGTAATAGACGGGAAAAAGCGCACTTCGCGTTTTTTCCCGTCTTCGCGCGGGATTGAATCGGCCCCATAGTGATCTCTTTTACAGCATAAGTAACAACATAACCTTTGTATTGTTGTTCAGGGTTTGCATATTATTATTAATGCTTATTTATTAAGCGCAACAAAGTATCTGCATCGCCATACAATGGCATATCCCTGTGTATACCCCCACTTCAAGCCCTGATATAAAACTTTGAGCACACAAAAAATGACACTAAACCAGAATTGGGTATTTGTTGTTGTCGCTCTCATAAATGAAGGAAAAAGAATTGAATGAAGGAAAAAGAAGTGAAACACACAGAAACACAGAAACACACTGGGTGCCTCTTCCTTTCACAGATAAGTGATGATTAAGAGATTCCAAATATTAAATGTTACGCTATTATAATGGATCATTGCCATTATGCCCAGTTTGCATCTATCTAGGCATTGTATTGCAATCCAGAGTTTGAGATAAGACGTTGGACTGGAGGGGAATCCAGATTTCTAAGGTGCATCGAGATATAATTTCCTAGTTCAATATACGTGTGCAATAAAGAAAAGCCATATATTTTCTATACATGCAAAGAACAAATTCATTCNTCTGCACCCAACAAATTGCAAAAGGGTGTATCCAGGTGTATGTGTCCACCCGTGTTTTTCTGTTATTCGCAAACTCTGCGTCAGCCTTGGTTACATCTCAAGTAACAGCAAACACTGGGTGCAAATGTACTCTTGCAAAACAAAGTTGAACTGTATAAGCAGAATGAAAGTTGAAAGCTAGCCAAGTATAAATAGCCACATTTATTGTGTGCAACCGATTTCATACAGCCACTAAACAAAAAAATCGGGTTTCAGTATCAGTTTCAGCAGAAGATTACATCAAGTGACAAGGTATGAAAATAGCACCAGTGATGTTCTACATTGGATAAAGAGCCCATTGTTTTATTTCAGCATAACACCCTTCAGAGATAATTAGAACACAGAAGAGTTACCATGGTGTTCTAAGTGATATATTTAATTTTACTAAGATACAAAAACAAGTTTGAAAGCAGCAGTTCCCTGTTCTAATCACAACTCATCTTGTACATTGCATTCTTATGGGAGGTAATTACAGAGATTCATTGCCTTAGAAGTATTTTGGATCCAGTGTGTTCCTCGGTAAATGTTGAACGTAAATTTAGAAACCCTCCCTACAATTTGACTCATAATTACATACTGCCCTTTAATGCTAATTGATATGTTCACATTTAATGTGCCATTAGGATTTGTACATGTGTGTGTGTTTAGAACAATGTCACCTTTGGATACTCTTTAGTCCCTGCTGCTGCAACGTGTAATTTTTCTATGTATATACTGTACATATTATTATGGCAGGGTGTAAATGTCAGCTTGTAGCAGGCAGAGCCCCGTTAGACCACATGTTATGGGGGGGGGGGTTACGTATTTGTTTTCAAATGCTTAGAAGTACTTATTTACTTATTTATTTTAAGTTACAATTTGAATTCTATTAATATAGGAATGATGTATATGTGTATACCACTAGCTCACTGTGTGATACATATGCTTCATACAAATGGAACACTACAGATATATGGGATGAGAGAGAGAGAAAGAGTTGTTAATGACTTCTCATTGGGAATTGGTCTGGCCTCTGATAACGGGGAAACCACCCCAAATAATCCTCTGTCAACTGTGTCCGAGGAAGTTAAGGATGGTGCCTCTATTGACCGGAATGCTCCAACCAGCAGCATTGAATACCTCGTTGTCGTAACGAGAGTCCGGGGTCGTCCTTATGAAGACAAATATTGGTTCATCTGTGTCAAATTCTCAAGGCCATATTATTGAATTGCCTGAGAGATTAATGTTTATTATTATGCAGAGTGTAAATGCCAGAAATANCTTATTTATCTGTGATAACGTGTTGTGCACTATACCATTACTGTTGAAAATGTGGTGTTTCAAGCTGTACTTGAATATGTCAAAATTTTGTATATTTCTTGTTATACCGTTTATTTGGTTGTGAAACAAGTAACAAGTCAGTGCGGGGGTTTTCCTAAGGACCCTAGTTAAAATAAAAGTGAAT
>JABWIB010002418.1:47076-60523 GCA_016617825.1 Platyplectrum ornatum | reverse complement strand
TCCAGTAAGGGTGGGGGGCTCTCCTCTATCCATTGCTTCCAAAATGGGGGGCTCTCCTCTCTCCATTGCCTCCAGTAAGGGGGGACTCTCTTCTATTCATTGCTTCCAGGGGGGGGTGTCCTCTATCCATTGTATCCAGTAAGGGTGGGGGGCTCTCCTCTATCCATTACCTCCAGTAAAGGGGTGCTCTTCTCTCCCCACAGGTTGATGAAGAGGGGTGCACTAGACCCCCCTGCAGCTTCCAATCAACATGTTACGTTATCTCCTAAAGACACTTCTGCAGATGAACCTCTTTGCAGACTCTATTCCGGGGGAGAACTCTAATGCTACTGATTTATTCTACCATTTTAACTCCTCGTTCTCCAGCTTCAACAGTAGTTTATTCGATTTCAGCAACCTGACCAGCTTTAATGGTAAGCCACTGACCCCATGTACTTGGGTCACACTTTAGTTGCAATGTTCAGCCACACTGCATGGTACATGCTGCATTATCCCATATTTATGAATGTTAATGTTATCTGCATGCGTGCTGGTATATCTGTCTTATTCAGGTGACATGATTGCAGCCAGCTATTACATGTTATCTCAGTGCAGCTGAGTGATGTGTAGTTACAGGTTATGTGCAGGTTTATTCACCCTCCTATGTTGGATGCATTTGGGAAAACTGCAATATGATGTAAGGGGAAGGGGATTTCTAACCCTAACTATGTTTGATAAATGCTAGCACAGGCATTACTAGTATGAGCAGGGGGGCTGCCGGTGTTATGTTATTTCCTATCATAATATATTATATTAACTATATATATCATATGTTTAATACAAACGTTGTGAGGGCAGTTCAGGTCTTGCTTTACCTATAGGAGTACAGTGCTGCACAGTGGGTACATGCAGAGAGGACAAGCATGGTCCCTTCCAGCACACAGGACAAACTACTTCAATAGGCACAAATATTTAAGGATCGTTTAAATGAAGGAAACGCCGCCCTCTAGTGGACACAGCAAGCCACTGCATTCATTTCACCACAGTTTAAAAGTTTTGCTTCTTTTTGTTTTTGTTTTTTAAAGGTTAACCACATGAATGACATCTACAGCACTCAGTGATAAAGAGCTTTCTCCATCAGTCCATCTACCTTAAAGTACTAAGTGTCATTGTCACAATTCCTTTCTTCTTATTACACGCCACATTCACCATCCTCATTGTTTTATTTATTACCTGGAGTCTGCAACTTCTGTGAGCAGAGATTGTTGTATAGAGCATTGCAGCATCCTCTGACAGGGGTGTTGATTTGTGCATTACATGCAAAGCGTGCCAAAACGCTGGTTCTTCAGAGTTATTAAAAAAAAAATAAAAAAAAAATAGCACATTAGTTGGGGTGGAAGGAACTGAGGCATGCTAAGACGTAACTGAATAATACAGTATTTATTAGCTGTATATATACAAAAGTAGTGCATGCAGAAATGGATTGCAGCTTCTTGTTGTAAAATCTGAGAGGAGCACAATTCCTGCCTTTTCCTTGCTGCTATCCTTGTGTCCGTGTCATTGACAAGCTGCAACATCATTACATGGCAAAGTATCTTAATGTTATCCTCTGCTGGACTAACACCTTTGGCTGTATTCTCTCAGGGAATTGCTTTGGTTTAGTTTTCTGAGGTGTTAGGTAGATTTGTGCAGGTATCTCCCCAGATATGATGTGTCCATTTAACTTACTCAATTAGAGTGATTATTATTTAACAATTGTTTTATGGTTTGTACTCGGTGACTTTGTGTGGTGTCACCAGCACAATTATGGCTTTTATTATACTGGAGTTTTGGGTTATGTTAGATACCCAGTAGTGATTGTTATGTGGGATTCTGACATAAGGTGAAATAGAAGTGTCTGTGCCAGTCTTTTCACACCAGCGTTTCTATATTTTAGATGAGTCTTTTCAGTTTCAGTGCTCATGACTGTCTGATCTTCATGTATGTGTTACCATGTTCTTGTATGTGTTTATGCTATCTGCCTATGTATATATAGACCTGTAACATTGGCAGAGGATGTGACACAGATGTCAGCTAGTCCGGTGCTCTGATAAACATTCTGTGTACACAAATCACTCTGCTTAATACAGGGGCTCATTAACATCCATGTGGATTTATGTAACACAGCTGCTTCATTAGAAGGGTTCTCTGATGATTGAGCCAGATGTATGTAGATAGTTACTGCCCCCTACTGGCGTTGTACACATTCCACACTGACTAGCTCTTGTGTCATATTGAATTCCTTTCTATCCTGTCCTCCAAATATCTAATTAATATAGGTGTTTTCTAACACGAGTGTATTCCATACATACACCATGACCCCCAATCCTATGTTACTCATACNCCGTTCANATAGACTACCCTGGTAAATCTGTTTTTAACAAACAGGGTTGTTAGCTGTGGATCTGAATTACCCTGGTAATTAACCCTGTTCACAGTGCTGAATTACCCTGGTAATTCACAAACTACCTTGGTAATNCACAATGAACCAGNGTAGTTAGTAGTAATTTTAGCCCCGTTCACAATGAGCACACTACCCGGGTAGTTCAGTCAACCTGGGAAGTTGACTGAANTACCCGGGTAATAGACTTCTTTGTGAACGGGGTATAATATATCTTTTACCTTCTCTCCCCGGCCAGTTCTATATGATAATTCCTCAGTTCAGCCCATACTGTCTTATAACTTAAATGTTTCCTCNTCCCCTACAGACCAAACTGTGTAATAAAACAAGCCCCACATACTTACCTGTGATCATATGGAAAAGAAATCTATGTGATCTGTGTGAATCACCTGCTGTTATGAAGTCCGGATCTGCTCCATTGTGACTTTTACTGCTTGTTGGCTGTATAAGTGACTGATGCCTTTCTGCTATCACAGGATACTTCTGATCTTAATACCATGTTTAATGACATTGAGGTGTTCTATGTATTATACCACGTTTTGTATCCTCATGGTTTCCTCTAGCTTTATGAATGGATTCTGATATTTTGTGAATGGTTATATGATCACACAATCTGCATGCACTTCTTCTGTGACTCTTTACTTTATAGGTTATGAGTATTGTAGAATGTGATGCTGTCATGTAAAGTAATGGTTTATGTAACAGACCTGCTTTTTGTCAGTGATAACGTTCCATGCTCCCTGCACCCTAAATATAGACTAAGTTCATAGTGATCAGGGTTCTGGGTATTGTACTGTTACTACATTAAGTATAGAGGCTATAGTAAACACTGTGGAAAAGAGGTGTTGTTTATGTAAGTAGTTTGGAACAACTACTCCTCATATCTATAGCACCCCCTTCTGCAACAGTTATAATTATAACTATATAATAACAAAAGCATACACTGCATACAGAAGGTAAAAATCCATGGGTAACAGAACCTGTCCCAGATTACATGCCCTTTCTGGTACAGACCAATAGACTGTTCATGTCGTCTGTGGGCTGTAGAGAATAAAAGGCTGAATTACTTAGAAGCTGTAATGACCTTTCAGCAAACCTTTCCTTTACAGGCACAACTGCAGAAACTATTGATTATTTCTCTTTCCTTATAAACTAACAATTAACGCCTCCTGTCAGTCAGGTAACAGACTGCTCTATCTAGACCTAGTGGCCAGGGACAGAGCTGTCTCTCAGTGGNGAGTTTATATTATCCATATGTGAATTGAACGTCTGATCTGTGAGTATTCCTATGTTATTGTTGAATGGTGTCATCTAGATGGCTAAACTATAATGTGGTTGTAATGTGAAACATGTATCCTCAAAGCCACCAAAGGAAAGGTATCCTGGATAGGGCCGCTTACATCTCTGCATGACTATTACAAAGTCATAACGTTTGTAATACCTATCTATGTATACAAGTTATTACCCTCATGGTCCTGATAAGACTGGAACATGCACAATCTTTGTCCATGCAAATACAGTCTGGATGAATAATATNGTGAGTTTATGGGCAGATCATACCAACATCTACACCCCAAACAGGAGAGCAGAGGTGCTGAGCTTTACATTCACTGATGGTTCACGGTGAAATACAGTCATCCTTCTCCAACCAGGCTGCTATATATCCGGCCATCATAAGGCACAAACCATTGCAGAATAGTAAATAATGAAGTAAATGTTTATTTTACTGCCAATGTCCACACTTCTCATACTGTGGGGAGTTACCGGCTGATGTACAGAGCTACGTCTTGTAAATACGATAATGCCAGTCTCAGGCGGTTTATGGTTTGTGTGTTTGTGAATATTAGGTAAAAGGAGGATAATTTGCTCCTGCAGCCACTTCCCTCAGTTCATTAAATTGCACAGTGCCTCAGCCAGACATTTATGTCTCTCTTATCTCTTGTGATTGAAATGAAATGACTACTTTCTCTAAGATACACTGGCCCCTCACTTGTTTACTGATCATTGATTTTCAACGTCTGATTAAGGGATTGTCATTGAAATGAGTCTGACTGTGTTGCAATCAGCCCCTAGTGAAGAGCCCTTATGACTGGCTGGCGGAGTCACGCACAATATTGGATACGGCTGTCAGGATGGCAGATCAGACTCCATTCTAATCAACAATCTATAGCCAGCCGGTAAATGTATGTTAATAATATTCCCTCCAGGCCCATCACAATGTACACATTGTGTGTAATAGAGCCTGCGCTCTGAGATGCTCACTTTATACCCTACAAATGAAAGAGCTGATTACAACATTATTCCCCAGGCTGCCCACTTAGCATTGAAAGTGTCACCCCATGAATTTCTGGTGACCCCGCTCCCCCCGTATTCTGGTGGCCATTATTATAACACTGTAAGCTACAGCCTTTGCCACTCTCACATTCATGAGGCCAGTGTTATTCATTACTNCATTTTTATTTGCTTTTTATATATATTTATTATGTAAAATAGTTTCCAGGTTCAGTACGATCAAATAACTAGTAATATGTATAAGTGAATAACCACGTTCACATAGGATATACATGGTAAAGTAAATACACATTGTACAACCGATAATACAGAGCAACCAAGGGGACACCAAAGCACAGTACATCATAAGTTCATTACTCCATTCCACTTATCAAGTCTTATCTGAATATTTACCCTCCTGTAACTTTTACATATTTCTATATACATATTTACATTTACATATTTCATATTTCTAGTTTCTATTTTCTAGTTTCATTCTTTATATATCACGTCAGGGAATATACAAATACAGATCTATAGATACAAATGTCTGTGAGCTGACCCATGTCATAACTGAGAGCTACTTTCTGTAGTTAGATCACCTTCATAATGGTATGGCAGCTATAAGCTATGCTGCTGGTAAAAGTTGCAAGAAGTTATATTAATATCAAGTGATATTGAAGATGTTGAAGATATTGAAGATGTTAATATCAAGTGATATTGAAGAATCTAATAAATCAGTATAGTTGTATTCAGAATGTGTATTGGTTACTGGTGTTCAAATGGTCCATAATTATTACAAGAGCTCAATGCGGTATTGAGTGTATGCATTGTGTCCATGGTCAGGTCTGGGAGTGGTGGCAATGCTTCCAAGTAATTGTTTCCTATTCTCATAGTATGTTATTAGTGCCAAGGTATATGCAGAATACTCTGCAGTGCAGTAATGTGCTGCCCCCTAGTGGATGATGCCTGCTCCACTAATAACGGCATATACAATTTGAGATTTTCTACAAGTCATTCTTCATGGTTGATTTTATTACAGGACGAATCAGAGGAAGATGCAGGTGGACATTGACCTGGGGTCCTGTTGAGGNTTATGGATTTCCCATCACGATGTTGCCAGGGGGACATTTTTTTTGTTTGTTTATTGCTAATTAAGCTGTAAAAATGGCAGTGAGTAAATGAAGACGCAGCACATTGTATCTCCGTAAACAGAGACTGCAGAGAAGTCACTACTAATTAGATGAATGTGTTTAATGTGTCCCAGTGCTCTGCATGGATTGATTCAGTGCAGGCCATCTGCTCTCTGCGGACCTGCTGCTGCGTTATGGCTCTTTTATAGTGGGGGGACAGAGGGAGAGGGTCTAATCACCCTTATAGGGAGTTATACGGGGACAGTTCTCCATACACCTGGCCGGATATGTCATTTCAGCAAACCAATGCCATAGACCCAAAACGTGTATGAGATCCATGGCTGCCTAGTCCAATATTCTCCTGCATCTAAAATCAGCGTATATTTTGAATAGTGTGTATTATGGATCAGGTGCTGTGTCTGACTTTGTATATACCTTCTGCTAGTGAATGAGACTGGAAAGGATTGGACAGTGTGTGTACCCAGCTTTACACCATTCCTCATCACACAGTGCTGCTTACTGTTACTAGCCTTCATAGTGCATTGTAATGTGTTGCAAAAGAGTGGTAACTATGGGCAGCTCTTTTGACTAAACCCTTTGGCAGCACAGCCATTTATTTTATATTNTATTAAATAAATGTACATATACTTCTATGGCCTCCAGTTGCCAACCCCATCTTAGGAATTAATTCCCAGAAACTTCCTCAAATTATAATTTGTTTCCAATATATCTCTGAAATGNCAATAAACACCTTTGGACACTAGAGGTTAATACTAATCCTCCACTGATGTCAAGCACAGACAGTTAGGCAGCAGTAAGGGACACAGCAGTATTGCTACCAAGAACAGCATGTATTCTTCTGAGAAAGGTTATGTTAGGGTAGCAGGGATAGCTTCTTTGTAAACTGAAGACGATATGGTTTCCTTGACACCTTCATGGCACCATAGACTGGGTAAGAAAAAAGGCAAATTGGATACCTATAAGGTAGTGNATATTTTACTCGGCATAGGATTGGCTGAAACATCCTTTTAACAGCAGTCATGTAGGTGACAGGCACCAACCTCATGAAGAAGCAGTTTGCGTTTTGCCCAAACTTCTTGTAGCTCTGAAACCCTTCTAGCTTCTGTCCCCTCTGCAGGTAATGGACTGGAGCAGGTTTTCCAGGTCTCCTTGCTGGAGCACAAGTGTGATCCTGACTGACTGAACATGTCCACAGGTGGTGTCATTATATCACTTGTGATTGTGAGGAGTCCAAAGCTCTGGAACATGCTCTGTACTTAAGGATCATGGTTAAGAACTGTGGTTATTTTTGACTTAAGCTAGGTACACACGGTAAGATAAATTGTTCCAATCGAAATATTTTTTCAAAAGTGGCCAAAACCATGTTGAATTGCAGGGGAGACAAATTGAATTCATTGCAAACAGTATTACAGGTGAGAGATGATGTTTCCAGCACAAGTGTAATAACAGTGTAACAGTAACGCTGGTCAGTATCTGTGTGCAACATACAACAATAAAGTATTCTCCCTGCATGCACACAATGACATTCATTTTACCCCCCCTGCAATCTAACATGGTTTTACCCACACTTGAAAAAATCTTTTGATTGGAACAATNTATCTTACCGTGTGTACCTACCTTTACATTTAGGCTCCAGGTAAGCCTTTAAAAGTAAATAATTATAATAATAAAAAATACCAGAAAGTTGTTATTCAATGCTCTGAGAGGAACCTTAAGGCCTACTAAACTCTAATTTGGTGACTTCAGAGATGGTGGAAATATATGCTCTATAACCATGGTGCTCAACCTTGTGTGTACCTGTTACCATTAAGGAATCAGGTCAAGTATCNCTGACCAATTAGAACATGGACTATTTGTTTTACACACAATTTTTCCACACACTCATATTCTCTCTGTCTTGTATGTTACATATTTGCAATATTATAATGCCAATAATTACCAACAATTACAAATCTTATTTTTATAATAACTTTTATAATAGGTTTCATCTCAACATTGTATTNCATTCATTCTCTTCATCATCTCACATATTGTATTNCATTCATTCTCTTCAACATCTCACACATTGTATTACATTCATTCTCTTCAGTTTGGTANTNCTCATGGTTAAAATGANATACTTGCTGCTCCACGTACCACCAGACATGGCTTCACATGCCACCACCATACACGTAGCACNGGTTGAGAACCCCTACTCAACAGTAAAGGAAGAAAGCCCCAAGACGCACCCACAGGACCAGAGAAATGAGGGGGGAGAGAAATCATTTTTGACAATAGTCTACATTTCAGCTCGTGTTTCTGTGTTTTCTTTCTATGGTTATTTTTTCTTGTGAAAGCTGAGTATCGATCTGCCTTTTCATCTTTTATTTAAGGAGTTGCAGCACATGAATGCCTCTTTCTTTGTAGTTGAGTTACTGCTCAAGCGTAGCTCTACAGAGTATGCCACCTCCCTTNCATAACTGCGGCAGATATTCCTGCACCAGAAACTGGTTTCCTCCCTATGGGTACATTTCGTAGTGCAACACCCACCTGAACGTGGCCCATCTTCANCTTTGTAGCAGTTTAATGACAGGTAACAATATTTCATAGTCCTTGATTATCCAGCGAAGGAATAAGTGCACATTAACTTTTCATATTTCCCCAGATGGAAAAATTATGTTGCTTTTATTAAAACTGGCAGGGCAGCCTGTGTGTAAATAATGATTAGCATTTCCTATTTATTAGGACTGTGACACATACAAATAAGAAATGCCAGTGGATTTAGCTAGTTTCCTGTCTGAGGGAATTGATGTCACCCTTCAGTCTTCATCAGGCTTTTAGACTTGACTGGTTTATATAATATTCAGCATCTGATTTCCTACAAGGTGATCGTCATTTATTTTATCAGTATAAAACCTGGTAAGCTCCACTGGGCGATGGTATGAGAGGCACCAGACCAGTGGCTGCTATAGGGATCTGATCTGTTTAATCTAAACTCCCTGTTACAGGATTTTAATCTACATCTACAGTTTTACCAGTCATATTCTATATATGAAGCNGTTTAATAACCTGAAACGCACCTTACAGCTCCATTCATAGAAAAGGCTGCAGCAGCCACTACTATAAGCGGCTATTCATAGTAAAATAACGTGAATGAGTTTCGTGATGCTGGGTTTTTTTTATCAGTGGCTGCCCTGCACAAGTACTATGCAGGCTTTTGCTCAATGAAAGAAAAAACATTTACCATTGCCCATGGATATTGTCTATCGCACCATCTATCAGAGGAATCATACACCCTTTCTGTCAGTCGGAAAGCAGACTGATGAGCACCCGTAAGCTCTTCTGTCTGCTTGTTAATCTTGTTAACCCCCTTTTTCCTGCACTTCTGCCTGATTTAATGGTAGGTACATAGCTCGGAATCAAGCCCTTAAAGTTTTGCCCAGGACTTAAGGGCTGTATATGATCAGGATGTTGAGATACTCTTTATACTACAATTACATTCAGTGATTATCCGTCCCACAGACTGTCTATAAAACATACATACAAGAAAANAGTCAGTCCGTGATAAATTCACCTCTTTTCCAAGATGCTGCATGTGTAATATATCTATTCTTGTCCATGGATTATTCTGGGCAATGTTATTTATTCACAGCAGCTGCTGCCGTGCTCTGAACATGCAGGTATAAAATTTCTATTTCTCCGGATGATAATGAAACCTTATAATTTCATAGAGAAGCTGCACATGTCAAGGGCAGCAAACGAAAGCAAAGTGGCAGCTGGAAAAATGTGTCTGTGGCATGTCCTGGAAAATAGATTGTACATGAGCGGAGGAATGAATTCTCTCACACAGACACTTAGATGGATTCACAGAACAATGAAGCTGTTTTCATGCAGGACGCAGATCTCTATCCCGGGGTCTCTGGATGAATGTAAATGAGCATGAATATTTCAGCATTGCTACAGGAGCCGGCAAGACATAAAGTCCCCAGCTCAAAGCTAACAGAGCCTGCAAATATTACAGAGTGGGGATTACTCGGCTATTACATGTTACTTTAGTCAGGTTACCTGTGACCGTGTGACAGGTACTACNGTAATCGGTTTTGTAAAAATGAATGAATACAATAGAATAAAAGGTTTAGAGGAATTCATCAGACAGTAACGCCTGAATCCAAACTGATGTACGACAGGCTATTTACCCATGTGATTTGCCGAAGTACTCTGTGTTCTGCACATGTTTACATATCTGAGTGCCATACACTGGATCCGCTCGTATCGAGCATGTAAATCGCTCAGTAAGGACTTGGGTGCAATCTTTCTTTCATGTGTACTACCATTACACGTACAGACTTCAGTAAGGCATGGTTGTTACTTTTTGTATGGTACAGAGAGGCACTAGATGTGATCCCAAGACCCTAGCAGTCAAATTCCATCCCAATGGCTTCACGGGGGCGAAATGTCAGGCAGAAGATTTCTACCACAATGTTGTCTCTTCTTAAGAGAGATATTGGCTTATTTGCACAGTTGAGCCCGTGTATATACTCACACCCACACACACATCTGGTACTACTCCAAATTAAGGAAGGCACATACATCTATATTTTCTGCAAAAGCTTNGGTGAATTGTTAATGAGGTAACTGAATTCATAATATTGATGCCAGGTTATNGGCCTCGTCTATACATTTTCATCCCCAGGCTGCCCATAACGGTCTATACTTACCCCTGTTATGTCCTTACTCCCAATCTCTGGAACAGCAGCCCCACATTCCTCTACTTTCACCACAATATGAGTGGAAACAGTATGNGCTAAAACTGGGTGTGCTCTCTTCAATACGAGGCCCATATTTGTGAAGGATAGTTGTCNCCTTCATTTGTCACTGGTCTGTTAAATATTAGCTTATTATGCACCATTAAAGAAGCTTTGGCATCATTTAGTCCCCCTGTCCGCACTGCACACACTTAGTTTAGATACATTTTCACGTTTTGGTATCTGTTTAATGTATGCAGTCATTAGTGTTCTTGTACGAATGTTACAAGGCATTGCTCATTATTCTTCTCATTAATATGGGGAGNCCGGTGTAATCTTACTCTGTGCAATCACTATGGCTGAAGATCGCCTCCCTGGGGTCCAGAGCTGAGTTTCAGCTCCTCATTTCCTAGTCAAGATCGGTGAAGGATTAACAAGAACTGGACTGAAAATAAGCGTAAATGTTAAGTTCTCCNGCTGCATATAAATCAGGCTGGTCTCAGGATGTGTGACTGGGAATATTGAGCAGTGTGATGTGTCATAGGATGCTCACAGTGTCATGCTACAGCCAATAACCACTTGTTGTGCCAAAATAAAGGGTAGACCTATCCGGGCTGTAGGGCATCAGGTCCCATGCAGACACTGGGGCCCGCAGGTGCCAAAGTACTGATCCCTGGAAAAAACTCAAAGGCTGCAGACTTCAAAGATGTATACTATGTGACTCTGCAGAGAATGGAGCTACTGGGCATGTGCTGTAGCTCCATAACCATTTCAAGGGAGCAACACGGGTGTGTTCATTAGTAAAACATTGCGCGGCTCTGAAGAAGCCTGTCGCAGCCATNTATGTTATTTTCAGATTTATGTACTTTTATATAATGCGCCATATCCATGTGTGGTATATTAGGGGTTTTTACATATATATATATATAATATAAAATATAAATATAAAATATGGTGTATATATCATGGTCTGGGAATGTCACTATATAGAGTATATCGTGTTCTATTCTCAGATCATGAAATGACCTTTACCCATAATATTATAGAATATGCCATTACCAGACCTAATATAATCCCTACATGTATGTTATTTATGTTGTTATGTGCAATGTCCAGACCCTAATATACCCCACATATAATACATCTGGGGGATATTAGGGGTAGTAGGAACAAGTGTAATGCAAATTTGGGGCATTTAAGGCATTTGGGAATGATATCTAAGATNATATGTAGTGTATAGGTTGTCATTCTCATACTCCTATATCGTATAATGTTTTGCTTACATATATTTGAACCTTGATGAAAATCACATCAATGTGATTGATACATCAGACTATGTTTTTGTGCATTAAAATAAAGAGCCCTAAGGGGTAATTACTTAAAACAAGTCTCCAGAGTACCTTCTATACTACAAGTGTATTGTCTACATTGAAAAAGAAGAGCACCAGAGTAGGCATTTAGGGGTATATTTACTAAGCAGGGAATTTGCTGGGGAATTGAAAAATGGGGAAGTTGCCCATAGCAACCAATCAGATTTGAGCTTTCAGTTTCATTTTACATACTGGAGAATGTAAGCTCGAATCTGATTGGTTGCTATGGGCAACTTCCCCACTTTTCAATTCCCCAGCAAATTCCCTGCTTAGTAAATATACCCCTTAATGTATATATAATAAATAGTATGTGCCATATAGATATGGAAATGGCACATGCTATAATATATTTGAAGTATGACCCACTAGAATAATCATGTAGGATACATTATGTGTCTGGGTTTGCATATAATATATGTGGGGTAAAGGTCTAGGAATGGCATTCTGCATAGCGTCATGATGAAGTGGGTGGTCCAAAACCAAAAGCATATTTTTGCACCTTGGACCCCCAGCTCGCTAGTTCTGCCCATATGTTTACAGGGATTCTGTCATCTCTCTGCCTCCACGTCCATGACATTGTATTAGGTCGGGGTGTCAATAGTTCAGCAAAAAGCCATACATTTAAACAATATCTTTTTAGATGGGCAGCTTTAATTACTTGTGATGACACTCTGGTTGGTACAGTAAGTAGATGAACACTGAACAGCTTTAGTCTTACATAGCAGTTCACAGCTACGGTAGGAAGTATGGTCTCTGCCCCTTGTCCTTAAACACTGTAGTGCTCTGAACTTCTCATCAGCTCCTGAGGTGGAGAGGGATATATACAGCATAGTACTAGTGGGTGCAGTGTTGAAAGGTGGATCTGTGAGGGTCACTGGGTTGAGGGGGCTTGGAATTGATGGTAATAGTCTCCATGCCACAAATCCCCACACTGGCTGCACAGAGATCAGGATAGGCNGAGAGAGAGAACTCATCCTCATCGTGCCGTCCTGGCAATTATCCGGCTGACTACTGCAACACACTGAAGCCAGTGACGGGTTTAAGTAAATCCACTTGGGGTTTTGAATGGCACAGTAACAAACCGTTTATATGTGATCATANAGGAATCTATACCATGTTCATCTCTGCAGTGGTGCTGTTACATACTCTGTCCTTTCTATATAAAACTCTGTCTGTATCTACAGTGTAGAGATGCTGTGTATATTAGACAATTTTGAGCCTTTATATTAATGCTACAGTGTAATATTCAAATCTTATGAACATCCCCTCCTTGTATAATAACGCCTCTGCTTAATAACATTCTTTTATTTTTTCCCATATTTGTTATTCTCACTATTGATGATTATCACATGTGCATTACAAGGAAATATTTGTATCTTAAATTGTAACCAGACTAACGTTAACTTAATTTAGTGACATTGATCCGGGAACCCACTTTTGCTGGGCTTGGAGCTATAAAGGTAGGTCCCATGGATGTGTTAGTACTCTCCGCTCACACAGATGGACCTC
>JABWIB010002418.1:9877-25298 GCA_016617825.1 Platyplectrum ornatum | reverse complement strand
ATAATGACAACATTATGGGGTATATTTACTAAGCAGGGAATTTGCTGGGGAATTGAAAAGTGGGGAAGTTGCCCATAGCAACCAATCAGATTCGAGCTTACACTCTCCAGTATGTAAAATCAAACTGAGAGCTCGAATCTGATTGGTTGCTATGGGCAACTTCCCCGCTTTTCAATTCCCCAGCAAATTCCCTGCTTAGTAAATATACCCCTATATATGTATTAAAATATACATTATATATGTATTAAAATACATATACAATTATAAAACCAATATATTAGCAGCAACGATCTAAATATTTTTGAACTACTATCTTATNGAATCCAGGATTTTGTTATTATTTGGATCTTAATGGAACTTATAAACAATATCCTGAATTCTATAAGATAGTAGTTCAAAAGTATTTAGATCGTTGTTGCTAATATATTGGTTTTATACTGTTGTAATTATATATGTATTATAGTTTGTGGAGTAAAAATTTATCAGATATAGTTGTGCCTAATTTTTTCAGACATTTTCAAAATAAATTATACAAACAAGGGATGCAGACAAATTAGCGCTATAGTAACCTTTTTTTTAGTTTTTCTATTTCTATCTTTATAGTAGCTGCTTTTGTCAAACCCATCCGTTTCAATCTATAATTGCAATTCTTATTATATATTTCATAATAAAGAGTACTGTGTAATATATACACTCAATACTAAAAAGTGTTAAAAAAAAAATTTTTNTGTGTGCAAACTGTTAAGGGTCTTAATTAGTGTTATGGTCTGACCCCTAGATGACTCCCTAATCATGGCACCAATGAAGAGTCATGGTCATTTCTAATGTGTTCTTCCCCATGCACCATCATTTTTATAATGCAGGAAGCAAGGCAGTTACCAATGNGTCTACAGTAACCCCAACTTCTCCTGCTACCCCAGTCCCCCAAGCTAATAGAGGGGTCCCAAGAGGAGACCATGAAACCTGCNTGCTCCATACTGTATAAAAACCCCCTTCATGCAGGACAAATGACCAGTCATGTGTGGCATCCAAGATAGTCCTAGCTGAGTTGTGGAATAGTATAGTTTTTGACATATTTTATGCTTATGTACCAATCATGTCCTGATTTATAGACAGAGAAAATCTTTTTTTTTAATTATTATTTAATTTCAGTGAATCCAAACTCCAAATATATTCATTTCAGTTTCTTAATAAAATACATTTTAAAGGTTTTCAATACAATTGCACATAAGATGCTTTTAGGCATTTTACTTTTTCTATTAAGTGGAGTTTGAAAGACAATGCACTAATTGCATAATACATCTATAGTTTCTTTCCCTTCTACTGGTACAGCACCTGTGTACTGGTCCGATATATTCCTGACACCCAGCTACACTCAGAGCTGCACTATGCCTTGAGTTGGCTTTCCTTCTGGGAATGCTCGGAGCATCCTGGTCGCGGAGAAGAGCCGCAGGCTTNCTCGGGATGAAATAGGTGTCAGAGGGTGTCCCCCAGAGAAAACNTTCTGACAGGAGGATGACGAGACCCTGTGGGTATGTAAGTGGTCTGTGATCGCAGTCCTCGCACACCCTCCCTGTCATTCCTGGGAACCCTTCTTTTTGAGTCACTCCTGATTCATTTCAATNCAAACTCTTTCATCTACCGGAAGAACAAAAGTCAGGTTCTTGTAAATTTCCCTCACTGCGCCCTCGCAGGAGGCTTTTGATGTTCCAAAGAATTTGTCAGTCGCAAAGACGGTAAGACAGCCGGGAGACACCTCAACCCCTCCGCATTGAANAATAACCTTCCCGACAGTCTGAAAATGATTTTGTGAGGAATTATTTTTAAAGCCGACGTGCAAACTCTCCAGAAAAACCATTTATATGTTAAGAGAGAAATGGGATATTTCAGTGTTTGCAGAAGTGGCACTGAGATCCGTCAACCCCACGCTGCTCGTAATCAATTTCCCACAGAGCCACCAGGAAAGGGCCAGGAGAATATGGCCTGATATCTCATTTATCTTTCACTTCTCTACATTACCTAAAACATCACAACTGCAATGTATTCATCCCATGCATATTACAGCCTCGGCAGAGATGACTTATGTAGATACAAACATGATTATACNAGGACACTTATTTCTCAGACAGACTTTTCATCATTTACTGACAGAAATACGTCCTACAAATATNATTTCTGCGCTCCCAGTCATATTGTGTTAAGGAAGCAATTCAATGTGTATGTTTGTGTAAAAAGTAAAAATCAAATTAAGGGCTTTGAGCTTTATCATTTTTATACAATGCATTTTCTGCAGAACAAATAAATACACCTGCACTTTAACACAGACACCGGATTACCTCTGTGACCAAAATATTACATGACAGTGGTTGCCATGGTGATCCAGAATCATTAAAAACATACTGAAAAAGAAATCCTAAAAAGTTTTATTAGTATAGTTTGTTATACCTATCAACAGTCATGCTGTGTTCTGGTTATTACAATAAATAGAGTCTTTAAGTGGCAAGTATGATTGAATTACTGGTTGGTTGGTTATGATTCAGTCAAGGTGCTACACCAATGCAATGTCTGTAGATTGGTATGTGACAGTAAAGACAACTGTTGCACATTCTGTTTGGTGTGTAGTCGTAATAATTCCAGTTACAGCGGACATATCNCAGGCCTCACACACTTGATAGATACATGTGGTGGGAGAATGAGATAATGACATACAGTTGCAGAGAAAACAGCCGGATGAGTCCTTTGTTCTGGTTTTCACCATCTGTAATCTAAACATGAATCGCTNTAACATATGCTAGAAATTAAACCTTCATTTCCGAAACGCTTTCTCTTCCTCCATCCTTTGGATCGCTGGATTCATGTGGATCACAGGCCCAGTGTGTAGACAGGAGAGGGGTGACCGGGGACATTGTGTGTGGAATTACAATCACACTTATTAGTTATGGCTTAAAATCTTTATACTGATTTGAGGACTCTATATGCTTTATTCTGATTGGAGCAGAGGTTAGGAANGGTGACCCATTGATGTTACACCCCTGTTATTTTTACTGAGTGGCCATGTCAGGATGGCAATTAGCTCTACAAATGGGTGGAAAGAGCTTTACAAACGCAAGGTAAATCCGGAGAAGCGTGGAAACATGTCTACTATGATGCGATTGCTCCTTCACTAATGCTGGGAGACATGGGGCCCAAATCAAAATGTCAACTTTGCAAAGTGGCAAGATAATCCTATATCCTATATAGTAACTTCTGTGATGCCCCATCAGGGAGATCCTGGTGTCAAGTATTGGCATATGTGGTGATTACCATGTAATGTCCCTGACATGGCTTATATGAGAGCCTTGATGCTGCTTTTCATAGTATATTCCACCACATTTAGGCTGTTACTACTGCTCAAGAAAGGGAAGCGTGTTCTGGGAGGGTGACCTACTTTGCAGGCAATCCGGAAAACCACCTTGAGCCATGGGAGTCTATGATTATGCAACTGTGCACTGTATACATTGTATCTTCATAAGGCTTATAGTTCCTTTAAATATTAACAGGGAATAAATAGTTGAGTATATTAATAGTTAATGTAAATTAATCTCCGATAAAATGCACACATCTGTTATATATATTTTATATTTCTAATTGTGTGTGTATATATATATATATATATATATATATATATATATAAACCCAAAAAACATGATCCCCTAATTCATCTCATCAACAGATGACAATTTCCTCCCCCACCATCTACTGTATGCCACTCTTTAAAAGACGATACACCTATAATCACAAGACTGGCCGTGTAACCAACCACTACCTGCAAACTGCTGCGTTTCCTATGAATGTATGTTTCTGAGCAGTTGCTATCTTGTAATTAAATATGCAAATGCTCCTTAATTCCCAGCCAACTGAGCGTTAAGNGTCATCGGTGCTCCATGTTGCTTTATTATTTTACCTCTGTTTCCCTGGGGCTGATATGACTACAGCTACATATATTTAAAGAGAACATCTGTTTCGTTCATTGAAGACAAAGATTGGAACTTGGGGATTGCAGAGTCTATTACTATTATTATTAGCGTTTATTTATAAGGCGGCATATAGTTTCTGCAGCGCCGTACATAGTGTAGTAGTAAATAATTTGGTAACTAAGGATCACGTCCACAATTGTGNTGCATTTGAAACTATGAACACAGGGATTCTATAAAAAATCCTGTGCAAGTGCATAGAAAACCAGTGTTCTTCTTTGCATTCTGACCGACTGATGTCTGATCTGTCCCCAGTCAAAAAGGTGACCATCAGTTTCCGAATGTAATGGTCTGCCAAATACTTGCCCTCAATGTTCATTTTAGTACTAAATCCTCTCCATTGTTGGGACNGAGAAAATCCAAACACTGAAACGAGTGGATTGTGTTGCGATCATGCTTTCCAGTGTGGTCCTAAGTCTTTGGCAGCATTATTTATTATATATTTTCTTTTAAATTAAGTAATAAGTGTGATAAGTCTTGTTTAACTACCAGTAGAGAATCCTGGTTGTTTAACCTTATAATATTTCTTATAATNAATGGAAGTGGTAGTGTATTATCAGGAAAACGTAGGTAGAGATAAAATCCAGTAGTGTCTTTATGTAGTCATGGAATTCCTAATATCCTTGTAATTTATAATAGGAGGATTCATTATCCTTTCCCATTATCCCTGGACAGCTGTGTGTGAGATTTATTGAGCGGTGATTATAGTGATCCTGGTGCCTTTTTTCCTTGCATACTGTGAAGTTTTCCTCTGGACATCACTTGGTGAATACATCATCTTTCCGGTGTGACAGCGGGTATATGAGCTATCACTAACCTATCAATCAATGTGTATATTACGTTTTATATAGAAGTCCTGCACATTGGAAAACTGATTTTCCTCACCCCTGGGACTCGCTGACAAAGTGGGCAGTTTGTTCAGAATCTCTGACCTCTGCCCCCAATGACAAATATAAAATTTTGGTTTATTTCACCAGGGAAATAGGGAAAGGTCAGACATGAAATGAAGAGGCTTTTTTTGTCTTCCTCTCCAACTCTTCAAACTCTATTAGGATAGGATGTGTCACCTCCGCAGAAGTAGGATTATGTAGAGCACATGCAGGATGGCATTACGCTCATCCTGCCATCTGTCACGTCTGCGTGTAGTGTGAAGCTGTAATCGCAGAAACTTCGTGTTCCTGTCATGCTCCGTCACTCATAGACATCACCATGGTCGATCGCCCCGTGGGGAATGCTTTCTCTACACACAACATGGCTGCTGGTGGAGCTTAATGTGCCCAACTAATTATTTCTCTGTGTAATGAGTTCTAGAACAGTAATATTTTCACATCATATTAAAAATCTCTGTAAGTAAACACTAACAAGGCACATTAGGACTAGTAGCTTTACGGAACCACAGAAACTTGTCTTTTCTAGATAATGTTTATTGTGTGCTGAGGATTTGTCACATCCAGAATCTCACGTCAAGTTCCAAGTGGTTTGTCAAAATGACATAAGAAGCATGCATTTCAATGAACTTATGTAACTATTTGTTTTCTTGCTGGTCATGTGTCAGGTAACGGGCAGCTGTTATTGCCAATATTTTATATGTTCTGCATTGTCACAACCAACTTACATATCATGGTGACCTTACAAGGCTTTACCAGATTAATCTGTAATTGCTNACAATTACATTTGAGGTTTTCTGATCATTTTGTTATAAATATTTATTATGCACCTATTGGGGTCACTGATTCATCACTAGCCTATGGGCTGGATCTAGCCTTAATTAAGTGTGTAAATAGACTGTGCGTTTGCATGGTGCCTGTTCGTTACAGAGTATTATGCACCTTAACATTAATCGTATGGGCAGGGACGGCCAAGGGGTATTTTTCTGCTGATGCTAGGCATTGAGGAACTTCTACAGCCCATTGGNGTGCAGTCGCTGTCACCCAGGACTAAAAATAAAAAAACTGCAACAAACAGTGCGGGTCCCCTTGCAGGCCTGGGCCCAGGTAATTTGTACCCCAGCCTGACATTTTAAGGAAAATATGTTTCCAGCAAAATATTTTTATTTATTTATTTTATATTCAAGCAAACTCGCAAATTTCACTGATTTGTCTCTCTCCAAAATATCCTTTACTCAACAATCCATTTACTGGCATCAAAGAAAAGACTTCAGGTCTCCTCAGTGCAACCGCGCAAAAGCCTATTCTAGGCATCACCATGTGTGAAAACAGGATGATTAGAGCGCACATCAGCCATGGTTTTAGGGTATTTCTTGGACAGCCTTAAATAGCGTTTTCTGCATTTGTCAATGGCTTTAGACATTAAAATAAACAGGAGCATTAAATCTGTGAGAAAACATGTGGAAGTGGAGATGAAAGCGCCCTGCACATCTGCACAATAAGACACAGGGACGCAAANCATAGAAGAGGCGCCTTAGGCAGAGGATTAATTGATTCAAGAGTAGTGGTCTTCTTCTTTTTTGCATAAATTATCCGGGATCTTGTCACTAAGCAGAATCCTGGCAGATGCAGGCTGACATTTGTGTCCTGTGGCTCATGTATAACATTTGCATAACGAGGTGCATTGATTAGTATTAAATTGATTAACTTCTGCAAGCAATGTTCCTTATTGCAGCTCTACCTGTGTCATTAAACATGCAAAATGCTGCACCACATGAGAAGCAATCAGTGGACGACGCTGGCACTTGTCCTGATGGGCAGAGGCTGGCTTCACTCTGATTGTTGCAGGATACAGTGTGGGGAGTTGTAGAGAAGGATGGTATCCTGAGCTTATTGGTTACCTTCACTGATCCAAATATGATCAAATATCAAGGTGCAATAAGCTGGATCCGATTTCCATCTATTAGTGATGTTTCTTCTCATTCATGATCAGTTCTTCAAAGATGTGGCCATTCTGTGCCTGAATGATGGAGCTGTACTGCTGATGTGAGGATTTAGTTTCATTAGATAAATATCAAATGAATTGTGTATTATGGATTCAGTTTTGATTTTATCATGTGGTCAATGACCTGAACCACAATGAAGTCAAGAGTGAAAATCAATCCTGAGCTTATTAATATTCCTACGTATTGTTTATATTGTTGCTTTCACTGTAGGTATTCAGAAAGATTGGAAATGCATCCATATTCAGATAAAAAATGAACCTTGAAAATAATGGATTTACCTAATGCTTCATGTTATAAGAGATATAACAGTGGTTCTGTGGAGAGTGAACTGTGGTTTGTGTACTTTGCTATTCCTTATTGCCCCAATGCAGCCAAGTATCTGACGTCAGCCTCTGATTAGTAAATGAATTTGGGTTAATGTTGGTTTGCNTTATGTGGCATATCAGGATTATCTTATATTGTCCCTCACCATACACCCAAACTCACACACACACACGTGGCCTCCCGTCATGTTATTTCCTTTATGTCACACATGTCACATATAGTTGAGGANCTTTGACCTGCACAGCTATTGAGTTGCACCATAATCGACATCTGTTCCATCTTAAACAATGTCCAGTCACATTAGCCATGCAGACCAGACACATTTACATTAAAGCCAATAATGTGTATGTGTGGTGCTGACAGAGCGTCCACTGCTGCTCGATCCCTGTTATGTGGTAATGAAATGATCCTCTCCCTGAAAGACGATAACTCAGCGAGTTACATTGGAGGCAGTGATAGAAATGGAACAGGTTTCTCTCATGACCGCAGCATGTTGATTGTTACTTGGCAGATTGGTTTCCAGAGTGAGACCTTGCTCTGAAGTGAGACCTGTGAAATGAGTATTTAGCCATTCCACGGGAATTTTATATCTACACCGTATAATTCAAATGGGATGTGCTCCAGTGATAGCAGTGTTGCGTGTCCCTGCTATAGGTGATCATGGTTCTCTGTTCCCTTGATAATAGCCCTTTACATCTCCTGGCTATAATTGATAGTCGTCTCCTCTGTGCCCCTATTGATAAAAAAAATCCTCTGTGTCCTAACTATAGATTATAATCCCTACTGTAGCTGATAATAGTCCTATATGCACCCCTGCTATAGATAATAATAGTCCTCTATGTATCCTATGCTATAGTTTTTAATGGTGCTCTACATCCCTCAGCTATGAGTTATAATGGTCCTCTCCTGTGTGTCTCCACTATAGGTTATATCTTACAGATATGGGTGTGTGTGTGTGTGTGATACTATGATGGATAATGTGTATTGATCTCGGANGACCCTGGATAATGACGTTTAATAATATAATGTCCTCTCATTCTCTGGATTATCTGTGATGTGATCTGGTGTATTTGTAGGATGGATGGAGAGCAATGGTGCAGAACCATCCACAGGCTGCGTGTATCACTTCCACATAATTNCTCTCAGATGATGGAAATATTATTTCTTCTCTACCTTTGTGTCGCTGCCAGGGAAGCAGGTTAATAACTTAAAACCAGGTATCCAGTTACTCCTCAGAGCTATCACTGTCAGAGGCGCCCTTCACATGTGGCAGCGAGGTAAAGCTCTGAGAGATAAGACGCCTAATATTACCTAATTATATCCCAGTCTGTTTGCTCAGTGTTGCATTCCTCCAGCAGATCCCATAATCAAATATTCATCCTGGCAGCCTGTGCACGGCTGATTATCCAGATAACCCGCTGGGCTGCGCTGAAGCACTAAAGTGCACGAGCTGAGATTTCTTTCAGCATCTGGAAGACAAACTTTAATGTGCTCATAAAGAGAAGTGTTCAGCGAGCGCCAACATCAGGTGCTCAATCGTCTTCTGCTTAGTTACTACATGAAGGGCTACAGCTCCGTGTCACTGCTGCCGCTCTAAACACTCATCCCAATGTGCTCTGCTAGTTGTAACACCGCTCACAATCCTGTATTATCCAGAAGGATTTCTGTGGCTTATTCGTAATCCTAGTATTAGGTTTCGTCTCCCATCACATCCTCTGGCTTCTGCTCTGATTCTGNTTAGAGAGTAAATACAAACAACAACAACCCAAACCATAGAAAACATTCACCGTTGGGTGGGAATAGTTATGCGTTTGGTGAGGAATAAGCCTGTAAGGTAGGTTGCTGGACTCTTCCACACATAGCACAATGCACTCCCCTCTGCACTGTTATGTGTGGAAGTTACAAGAGCACTGTTTGTGACTTGGCCTCCGTTGTGATGGATAATGTAGANGTTCCTAATTGCTAGTGTCTTAGTAATTGTATTTCTAATATTATCTCTGTGTGATAGAAACCACATTCCTCTATGTACTCTTCATTCTAGTGTTTTAGGCCCCATACACACGGTCTAATAAATCTTATACATCTGGTATCTGATTGGACAGTGTGTGCGATGTAACTAACATGTTTATCGCAATTAGATTCTATTGAACTGTACGTATTCAGGTCATGATGAGCACAGGGCTGTATCTTCCATCACAGGATGGGGAGATTGTTGGACAATAACTATAAGGCATAATATTTTGTTACTTGTTATACACTGAACTGAATATATTATATATATAATACACATCCCTTTATTTCATGAAAACCTTGGCAGCAAATTTCAAGCATAGAGCAATGTGACCAGTGTTGCATGCTTGTAGGTCTATGGATTTATTCTAGTATTTGTTACAAAGTTGTGTTATTGTGCAGCGAATGATGGTCCTAGCGTTGTGCAGTATGAGTGTTCATGGAGGGGACTTGGGGTTAGAGAGAAATAATTANGGAATATGTGTTGAAGGTGCAAAGGACAGTTATGGCTTTATACAGAGAAAGATCCTTTTTAAATGCCACAAGTTGTTCAATAGCCTTTTTTTTTTAAAAAAAATACTCTCTAATAAGTGTTAATAGGATATAGTATCTAAAGACGTACAAAGATCGTCTCTCTGTATCGCTGGAGTAATTAGAGACTTAAAAGCTTTGATTTGAAATGTAATTATTATCTGGCTGCCGCAAGTGTCGGGATGATGGAATCAGCGGCTGCTGTTCATCTGAAGGATTTCTTCTTCCACGGAGAAACAAAAGCGTTTCACAAGTGTCTGAGCGAGGAAGTTTGGTGAATGCGCCTCACAGGTGTCTAATGAGCCCATGGTGTCACTGAATGATGGGGAAATGGAAGCGATACACTGGTTTTAAATCTCACATAATCTCTTTGCTTTTTTTTTCTACATGCAAAGAAAGATTAAAAAGCCATCAGCAAGTGATGAGCTCCATTCAGTTACAGTGTAAAAAGAGACTTTTCCCTGAGGATACGCATGAAAGCAGCAACTTTCCGCGGATATGGCCACACTTCCAGGGAATGAGATGTCTCTACTGTCCAGGGAGTTGGACGGAGCCTGCGTGCAATTCTTTTTTGGAAACCTGCCATTATTTACAGTTTGCTTTGTTACATTATGTGTTTATGATATACACATACAGTGACTCTTCTAAACATATGGGCCTACATTTACTAAGCAGGGAGCTTGAAAAGTGGGGATGTTGCCCATAGCAACCAATCAGATTCAAGCTCACATTCTCCAGTATNAAAAATGGAACAGAATCTGAATGAGCTTCAATCTGATTGGTTGCTAGGGACAACATCTCCACTTGGCAATCTCCCTGCTCAGTACATTTAGGCCAGTGAGTCTGTTCCTTGTGTTTATTCTCCACCCAATTACTCCANCTTTAGAGCTGGTCATTACCATTAGAACTGATGATAATAAGAATTATACCTTAAGGCGAAGGTGCTCATTGTGATAAAAGTATCCGGCTTTCTGGATATAGTTTACAATCATCTGTAATACACATTGCTATATAGTTCCTGTAAAGCTAATATGNAGAGTGAAATGTAAGTATGTGACAACTGGAAATGTTTTAGTACTATGTCATTCTATGGCGCATATTGTATGGACGTGCCACCTCTTCACAAGCCAAACGACACTTGTTTACCAAGCAATGAGGATTGACCTCTGCTTATCCATGTACAAGGACACTCCCTTAGACGTGCATTAAACGTTTCCTGAATCACTCCATATTTCCTGCACAGATGATGCTGGGATTCAGTATATATTTCCATGTTCCAGGACAGACTTCCAATACTCACAATAACAATTATATGAATGATTCCTCCCTACACGTCACTGGCACCCAGCCAATCAATATTTGCTTGTGTTTCATATCTCTTAATATATTAAACACAGTTTGCCTGCATTTAATTAATTCCTTGTTACTGTTAGACATGGAAAATTCATGAGATTCACTGTGTATTGAAAGGCAAATGAGTCCTNACTGACCTTTCCACTGACTTGCACAGTAAATAAGAATGCATTGTCAGCTGCAGATCCTGACTGTAAGATTCAATGNAGTATCCTGGGCCAGGATTTCCACCGCTTCCTCCTGTGCTATATATATCAGCCTTTCCATGTTCCAGCCCCGGATAATGTCTGTGTTCTGCCATTGTCAGCAGTGTGGGATGCAGAGCTTGAATTCCAGGAGGATTTCAGATGTAAACTCTTCTGTCTTGTACAAATCTTGCTCTGATTGCATTTAGTACCACTCATTGTACCACAAAACATCCAGTGCCAGGGTGTTATTACAGACTGTATCACTCATCCTTTGTGCAATAATGAAGACGCCCAACAAAACAGAACTACATAAAATGTGATATTTGGCTGCGAGCATAAGGCCGCTCGGCGTGCCGGTAATCTTCTGACGACCGGGGTCCAGACCTCCTCTTTGGATGTGTGACAGTGGTGTGGGTCATTAGGGCTGCTGGAACTGTGCACTTCAAACAGAATAATTTGGAGGAAAAGATATGTTTGGGAGAGCGGGTTTGCAAGCTGAGCCACCCTTTGAAGTACACAGAACGTACATTTGCACTTATTAACCATCTGGATAGCTTGAATAATGTTGGAAGACCCAATTAAATGGCTGTTTCCCNTTCCCTCNGAGTGCTATGCATTTTTTATCTGGGGTGTCAGAACTCCCTATCATGCCATCAAATTTATAGCAGATACAGGAAGCCTGTATCACAGGAGCTGTCATCTGCTGTTATTTCTCATTCCTCAACTTCATAGCCCTGTCTGGGAGAACACAGCAGTGATGGACAGCAGCAAACTGCTGGGTATCCGTCAGTGTACGTCCGCACCTTGTTCATACCGCTGTTCCTGTCACTGTGATTTCACGTGTGTCTCTCTGCCAGTGTCACAGTAATGGACGGGTGGATTAGACACGCAGGAAAATAAAAGTATTTCTATNTCAGGGGCCTCACAATGAGCAGATCCCTGAATCAATTCCGAAGAGTCTCAGTATCAGGCAGCATGAGAAGAACATTAACTTCTGATTATAAACTCCAGAGACTTGTATAATATTATTCTTTATATCCTTTTCTTATAATTGTAAAGGAAGGTCTGTTATGGTATCCCAGTTCAATGAGTTTTACAGTATGATTGTGTTTATCAGTCGATGTGGCTGTGTCTCTGCCGGTGTCTGGCCAGGGCCCGGCACTAGATGAACGGTTATCGCTGGTAGTAACAAGTCACTTTGATGCGGTGCCATAAAACGACCTCTGGAGGGAACACTTTACAGTGCAGCATACTATAAATGAGATATTACACGTGAAGGCTTTATTATCACACATAAAATACAAATATGGTATTTGCAGACCAGGCTATAAGCAATTAGAGAGGAATAAGTGTAATTTCATACATCTTTTACCAGTGTTAACAGCTCCTGGGGGAGACATGAACCAACATGTGCTCTATAACGGATATTATTTATATATACACATTCACTTTGAATCAACAGTCCAATGTAGAGTTCCAGTAATACCCTATATATATATAACCAGGGGACCTCTGTGCTCAAACCCTTTTTGTTTGCTTGTGTTGTCTCTATTCTGTAATTCTGTGGCAGCGATTGATGACTACATAACAGTGAGGCAAGATGAATGTATTAGTACAAGTGGATATACCTTTAAACTGGAAGTTGGTTGGTCTAGAGGAAATGTGTGAATTTCACTTAAAGGGTAGTTGATAAGTGGGATAGCCTCCCGCCTGANGTGGTATAAGCTTACACAATAACTCTATTTAATTCTGTTTAGGTTAAACCTAAAAAAAAACCTCTTTGTATGCAGCAGGTTTTATTTTAGGCATTAGTGCCCCCTAATAAATATTTAATTCCCTGATGGAGAAAACACTTCCAGGTCTATCGGCAGATGCAGACGTGGCTCCCACCCTCCGATTACAGGACCCACAGCAGAGTCATTGCTTTTAAACAATCTTTTCCCCTGCTGACTATTAACTGCGCTGCTCTCTGGGCGATCGTATGTGTGTAATGAGGAAACCAGCGTTATACATTATTCAGACACGATTAAAAATTAAAACCACTGAATGATATTTTTTACACAAAGCTCCATTAAGTACACAAATGAACACAGTCGCAGCATTGTGACTCCAGGTCTGGTTTCCATAAATATCACAATTTCCCAAACCATCAGCCACATCCCAGTACACAGGACAGGTCATTTATAACGCTTTGTTATGGGGAATATGCGCTTTGTGTATTCTCACTTCCCGGCATCATCACACTTAATAAATCCTTTAACAATTTGTCAGGTGAAAGTGGCTGGTAAAAATGTATTCTGTAATAGAGGCAATGAATCAGCCTGTGACCTGCAGCTGATTTACCCCAGGAAAGCCATTGTGCGCAGAAATCACTGACACTCTGCCCTCTACCCGGGTGAAGCGTGATGCGGGCATCATTCTATCCGCTCATACACACATTGTGCTTGGATATTACAAGGCTAATACACAGTTAGGGCTGCGGTGGCTGATGAACCATATATTTATCATATGTGTGTGTGTATATTATATATATATATATATATATATATATATATATATATATAAATAAAATATATGTGTGTGTGTATGTAATGGGAATATAGTACAGGCATTTCACTATGGGAACATGATTCAGTCCCTGTGAGCTGAAGGCTATGTGCATGGGTTTAATATTTTAATGTACAGTAAGACCAAATAGTTGGCAAATTTTGTAAATTCGCCAGATGTGGGTATAGCTGGTGCTTTGTATATTGTTACTTATCAAAGAAATAACTCAGTGGGGGAGTTTGTAGTAGTAGTAGTAGTAGATGCCAGAAGCCTTTGTACTTTATGTTGNGGTACCATATTAATAAGAAATAGTAATAATTAAACTGGTCTAGTGCAGCAAATAGGCAACTGACTCCACCCCTTGAGCAAATGTTGTACTGCAGCAGATGGGTGTATTTTAGTCTGCAAAATAGTGTTTTATGTGCATGCAATAGGTAAGCTTTCACATGCGAATAAATAAGGCATTCTTCTAGGCCTGATAGGATGCACAGGTAATGAGAGGGTAGACAGATCTCTCTCCTAGTGAGTACACTGTGTAATATTGCTCAGATGAAGCTGGAGGCTGGATCCCTCTTCAGCACTGTCACTTGGGTAGTAGCACTTCTACCTCATGCTAATAAGTCATGATTGTGGATTCTGCTGATTCTGATTTCTCTGAGTTTCCTCCCACACTCCCAAAACATGCTCATAGGTGAATTGTCTGAGTATGGGGAAGGGACTGATGTGAATGTTTATTTAATAATGATAAAGAGCTGATAAATATGATGGCTCTATAGAAAACGTGTTAATAAAACATTACATAATTAAGTCTGAATAAATACATTATTATAATAGAGAACACGGATGGCGCATTGTAACATCTCCGTGTAACCACTTCATATATTTGCCCAGGTATTTCTGCATTTCTCTCCCTGAATGTCTATAAAAGCCGCCTCTCACAGTGAAAGATTGTGCTGCCTCAGTTAGCGTAATATACATTGTCTCCGCAGAGCGCTACACACGCCAGAGATAAGGAAAGATGAATTTATCCTTTCACAAGGTCAAAACCGGCATCTCTCCGCCCTTATTCATCTTGTCACAGGCGGCCAATTTATTCATACAAATCACTGGAAAGCTCTGTTAGTATAGTAACATAAATTACACTTTATTGAGAGTTNCACTTCAGTGCCCAGCACCAACCACATTCACTCTATATTAGTATCGCCCTACCAGAGAGGGCCAGAGGTGATAGGATAGGACTACCCAGCATCCTTTGTGGCATAGCCAGAGATGGATGAGTCTTGCTTGTGTTTATTTGCACATATCATCATCTCTGTCATTGTAACCACCTGTCACTGAGCTTTATGAGAATTTCAACAGACATGACCTCCCCGCAAATTATTTAATATTCAGATCATTAGCTGGAAGAAAACATCCCTGTCTCCTATTGTGATTGGTCAGGAAGCCCTATAAACTGTGTTTTACATTCTAGCTGTTAATTCCCTGCTGGTGAACCGTATATATATATATATATATATATATATATATATATATATATATATATATATATATATATATATATA
>JABWIB010002417.1:39178-58298 GCA_016617825.1 Platyplectrum ornatum | reverse complement strand
GGGGGTGCACAGGCTCGCAGAGCGGATTTGAATTCAGATGTCTGCTCCGCGTGTCAAACATTTAGTGCGGCAGGCTTGATTGTCCCCTGTTAGGTAGAGCCAGGCTGTATCCGCCAGGCCTTTTGTCATGTTAACGGCGGCCGATCAATGGATTGAGGTCAGGACTTTTGATGTAGGTGCGAGCTCGGAGTAAAAAAAAAAAAAAAAACTCTCCAAGATTCATTTTTTCTCGTCTGGCAATACTCCGGTCACTTATTTTTTCTCCGTTAGCTTCTGCTGCTCCAAAGTGGATATTGATCAGTGCTTTAATACAAACCTGTCAAATTAATTTTGCAGAGCTGGGATATGACTGGGCTAGAATTGCCTCTACATCTGTTCTCTCCGGGCAGCCTATGCATTTTAATCATGCCCAGAATAGGCTGTTGCCTTTTTCCCTTGCAAACATGAATAGGGAAGGTTTAAACTGTGAATGCCGTCGGAATGACACCACTTTGTTCATCCCCGAAGTTCACGTGGCCGGGGTCAAAGAAATGATTATGTCTGCTTGTCGGAGGCATGGATTTATTTTCCCCCCTCTAATTTAAAAATGTATTTATTTACATATTATAACCACCAAAAGAGAGGAACCTCTATGTGCAGCCATGTGTAGTGTTGCTGCACCAGTCAGAACCGGGACCGGGACGTGTAAATACTAGGAATATTGTTATGCTGGATAAGCATTTTCATGGAGAAGAATTCTCTCCTGACTACAAACACATAGACATAGAAATAATTATGTTCACCGAGTTATGCTGGCCACACACCTGGCCGATACTGGGTGTGATGATGAGACGCCGGCCCCGTGGTTGCACATTGACTGCTGCAGGCAAGATCCAGATGTCATGGTCATCGCATGTGCACCAAAGATCCCGCAATGGATCTCACTGGTACATGCAGGGCCGGCAACTGAAATCTTGGGGCCCAGGTACACCCAGATTTTTTGGGGCCCCCTCAATAGTGATAACACTAGTAACAGGGATCTCTAAAGTTTGGGGCCCGTCACAACTGTCCCCTCTGTCCCCCCCTGTCTCCTGCCCTGGGTGTATGGCCAGCACAAGTAGCTTTCCCGGATAACACACAACTTTTATTATTTCCACAATTCTCTTATATTTATTCTTTTTTTTAATACTTATTTATGTGAAATTATAAGTTGTTTAGAAATGTGCAATAACCATGTCTGGTAATGTACAAAACAAATGGTGTGGGGGGGGGAAGGGAGGGTTTGAGGTTGGTGTATGGGAGTCAAAATTCTGTATACAAGATCCAGGTTGTCTTAAGGTTGTTTTAAGACTTAGGCCTATATTTACTAAGCAGTGAGACTGAAGAGTGGGGATGTTGCCAATAGCAACCCATCAGATTTGAGTTCACATTCTCCAGTATATAAAATGAAACTGAGTGCTTGAATCTGGTTGGTTGCCATGGGCAATATCCCCAATCTTCAGTCTGCCTGCAATATCCCTGTTTAGTAAATACAGCCTTAGACTTAGGCCTAAATTTACTAAGCAGGGAGATTGCTGGGGAATTGGGAAGCGGGGATGTTGCCCAAAGCAACCAATCAGATTCAAGCTCTCAGTCTCATTTTCCATACAGGAGAATGTGAACCAGAATCTGGTTGGTTGCTATGGGCAACAAAGTGAGGCCATAACATCAGGTTCAGTGAGTCTGAATGTTGATGCTATGATACCAAGCTAAAATTATTTGGGGCCAGAGGTGTGCCCGCTGTGACAGTGACCTACCACAATTATGAAATTCTCCTGCGAAAAGTATTGCCACACAAGCTGGTTGAAGGGGTAGCTTCACTGGATCCTGATCTTCCATCCATGATGGGATCCCACCATGTCCCAACAGACAAGATCTCCCATGGCAATGAGTCCGCCACCACCATCATTTGCCTCCATACACCAAAGCGACAACTTTTATGTGTGCAATTAATAAAGGATTGTTTATTTCAATAGATTTTGTGTGTGGTATAATTTTAAGCATTTAAATAAAAGCCAAAATGATATTTACTGAGTGTTTTCCTGATTGACATTACCCATCAATTCTATTTTTCTGCACATTAAGAAATATGTTCTAACCAAGTGACAGTTTCATACTGATTGCTTGCTAAGGGCAACATTCCCAGTTTTAACACCTACCGTGTTGTGCTCCAGTTGTAATCATTGTAATGATTAAGCCGTGTTATATTAAATGCGTTCCAAAACAAAAATACGAAAACAATAACTTTTCCAATCTTCTCAAATATAGAACAGTTAATCACACTTACCTTGGTACCTGAGCCACCGATGGAGGAATTCAATGCAGCGTCCGGTTCAAGCTTCACAAAGGGGTCCTCCGACACCTCCATCTCAAGAAAGAAACATAAAAACATTGAGGTCAACTCACAAAGTGAGAACTACAGATGGAGTGATTCTGAACTTGCCTCATCTTCAGAGGCAAACCTTACGTGGTCAACAAAGGAACCATTACATAGAAACAGAGAAAGCGACGGCAGATAAGAACCACATGGCCCATCCAGTCTGCCCCATGTGAGACAACCATTGTGAGACAACTGGCCCAGTTCACACGGCTAGGTAATCGTATGTGTGTGCTGCAATTGAGCAACACAATCTTAAACAGACAAAATTGCCTTAAACAATCAATTTCGAAAATATGCGTGCAGGCAGGGCCGGCGCTAGAATTGCGGGCGCCATAGGCAGACCTAGCACCGTGCCCCCTGGTACTGGTATGTGACGTGATGACATTGCGTCGCGTTAAAACCACCGAGGATGGCGGCGGAGTACTGCTGCCCGCCCTACCGGTTATTAATCATTTTTTTTCATGCAGGTATGGAGCAAATCTCTATTCAAATTGAAACAATTATGTACCAGTGGTAAACCAATACCAACAATGCTTTCAAGATTCAACTACATCATCATACTCAAATTCCTTGGCAACATCATCTGCAACACCAAGTCCAAAACAAACTTTGAGAAAGTCTTAATTTTGTGGTATTTATATTTGCCCACATTGGGCACATTTTGGGAACACATTGGCAATATACTATGTTTGGGACAAATGTATGAAACTACATTAACACACATGAAGTGATTTTTAAAATATACTTTTTCATATATATCCCTGACCTACTGTGCTCCTGGGGAGATGATAACACATCCTCTGCACTCTCACTGTCTGCTTCAAACTCATCCTACCAAGGTTGGTTTAAGGCAAGATTGTGACACAAACAGTAAGCCCACACAATCTGACCAAACTTCCTAGGTGAATAAAGAAGTTGACCACCAGACTTATCTAGGTACCTAAAGTGAGATATTAATACACCAAAGATGTGTTCTATAACACATCTAGTGCTCCTGTCTGCATCATTAAGGTGTGCTGGAGTCATTAGCCAGGAACGACACCTATATTGAAACAGAAACATACAATTAGAATCACATGTATACACTTTTAAACTTTGACACATGAGGAATAGCCTACCATTCACAAATTTACCCAAAATCCAGCCCTCATGCATTTCATCACTTTCAAATTTAGAATAAAAGGCGGACTGACTCAGGATATAGGAGTCGTGGCATGAACCAGGGTAGCTAGCAAATACTCTCATTATTTATTTCTACAGGAACATTTCATTGACTTCTGAACTTGTGCAGTATTATCCATTCCTCCACACTCAATGGCCACATCACGATGGAATTCCACCATGGACCATATTCTGAATTAAGTATGTTCGTGGAAGTATGCAATTAGCGTGTGTAAGTCCCCTAATATAACACATTTGTTCTGTATGCTTGATTTTCCTTATGGGGGGGATCAGGAGTGACTTGGATCTTGGACTTGGTCCTGGATCCGGTCTAACGAGTCTGTGTGTCTAAAATGCTGTTATACCTTGAATGAATAGGAGTTAAATGAAGTTTATGGCCCCCACTGTCAGAATATACCCCTGCTCTAATGTATTTCCACCTTCACACTCAAAACACCTGAGACTTCTAGCAAGCAATCACAAGTTAGTTTTTAACAAGTTACAGCCGGCATGATGAAAGCTGGCCTGTGAATCTGACCTGTGATTGGTAGAATCGGGCTAATGGTGGGAGTGGGTCTTCCAGAGTTCTTGTTACCTTATTGTCTCGCCACTACCTATAGGTACAGGACACTTATTATAAAAAAGTGGTTGGGCACTTGAAAACAATTTCAACAATTCAAGCTCAGTCTCAATATCAAGGCTAGCAGCTTTCTGTAAATCAAACCTTTCAATCCATGCGAGGTGACGGATAGAGCAGGACCAGGAAACCAACGCAAGGAAAGATGAGAAAATCAATGGCCGGTCCCCCATAAAATAAGCAGAGATTTATTCGCGGGTGACGCTTTCTTTAGATTTAAAGCAATATCACAAAGGGAGGACAATGAAAATGAAATTTCTCTTCTGCTGTGATTCTGAAGTAATCCATTTTGAAGGAAGTGCGGAAAACTTTACGCCCCGCAGTCCCAATAAATACAATTTTTTTTGGCGTGTCAGATTCTTCCCGGTTATGCAGCCACCGGTTCTATGGGGAATAGTTTTTTTTTGTTAGTGTTGATAAATTGCTGTCCTAAAACAGGACATCTCTTGTATTGTGGATCATTAAATTAATTTTTTTATATACTTTTCTCTCCTCTCACTTTTTGTTTTTCGTTTTTATTGGATGGAAAAAAACTAAGATATTGAGTTGGGTCGGTGGGGAATTAAAAACTTAACGGGGGCGATTCAATCCTTGCTTTAGATGCAAAAAAGCCGGTCGCGCGTCTATTACAACATCCAAATCTTGCTACCTTTTGTATGAACTGAGTCCATAAGGCACATTATTTCCCCCGCGCACAAAACTGTGTAAGGGGGTGCGAATCGTCCCCTAAGTGACTGAAAAAATGTCGCAATTGCCCATAACTGGGGTCAATTGCCTATAACTGGGGGCATGGACAGCTACTCCAGAGTAGTCAACATGAGAACTTTCAGCCGGTCGGTTTTGCGGTTCGGGAGGGGGGGATGGATGGGGGCGGCGCCTCTGCTAGGGCCGCCTCTGCCTGACGGCCAGACGCCACCCTTGGGGCTAGGCAAATGTCTCTGCTGCCTCCGAGAGCTCCGCCCCTGATCTGGTGCCATAATATCTGGTGTTCTAACAGGGCAACTACAACAGAAAAAGGGACAAACGTAGAGCCTATTAAATACACCAAAGTGTTCTGCTAAAGTTCGAAAGTCCTTGGCCAAATTTTACTAAGCATGTTTGAAAAGTGAGGATGTTGCCCATAGCAACTAATCAGATTGAAGCTCTCAGTTTCATTTTACCTACTGGAGAATGTGAGCTCTAATCTGATTGGTTGCTATGGGCAACATCCCCCCACTCTTCAATCTCCTTGCCATCTCCCTGCTTAGGCACTTGTTTTTGCATAGTCATTTGGAGAGGATACTTGCATATGGAATAGGGTGTCTGCTCCCTTTTGCAATAAGGAAGCCATTTGTCTAGGGGCTGTCAGCAGATTCTTTATTGACAAAGGGTTTGAATGTCAAATGCTTTTTAGGAAAGCTTACCAGCAGCTGGCAGCTTAGCGCTGTCTTCTTCCAGCAGAAGAGTGGGGGAACCTTTACACTGCATAGTGAATCTGTATCGCCATGGTGTGTAACCATGTATGAACCTGCCATGCAAGAAGATCAATAACACTGTTTACTTACCTCTAAGAAGTTCTACTCTGCATTACTTCCACTGTGTATGATAAATGAGTAACGTCTGCCCCATCCATTCTCACAAGCGTTCGGTCAGAGGTTGTGAGATGAATGGAGCGGACGTCATCCATTTGTCCCACTCACTTCCACTGTTAGTATGAATAGACAGCGGGATACAGTGGGAGTAATGTAGTGAATGGAGCTTCTTACTGGTAAGTAAACATAAACCTATGCCTATGACCTGCTGGGAGAGGCAAGTATAAAATGGGCAAATAGAATTAAGATAATGTTGAGAAGTAATGTTTTGTGCATTAGGTTAACTCTAAATTAGAGTTTGCGTTGCTCAAAAAATGGGGGCAGATCCAGAATTAATAATATATGCTTATAATAAAATGTTTCCAATTGTGGGGAAGGCACAGTCGTCATCTATATGAGACACGTATGGTGGGTGGGGGTAGAAATGCAAATCAAGTCCTTACATATGATCTTGCATTCTGTAAGTGGTTTACCACATGCAAAGACTTATGGTAGGTCCTGAATGTGGACTTGCTATACATAGGCCCAGCAACATGGGGCAATACAGCTGTGATAGACCCGAGATTCAGGACGGCCCCATCACTAGCATTACCACCCAACCCACTGCTGCCGGGCTAATGGATGAAATACTGTACCATTATAATGAAGCCGGTTGCGGCATGACCACAGGGTTGCCATTGCACATGGTCACATCAGCGTCCTTTGCACCTTGCAGCAGAGGAAGACAGACGGAGATAGGTAAGAGCATGTATATTGTGTAATATGTCATTTATTTGTTTTTCTCCTATTGAGGGGAAGGGGCAAAAATTTGGGCGTACCGGGTCCAAAGATTTTTGTTACCGGTCCTGACGAGGGTAGTGCACACTCCCCCCGTAAGTACTGAATATAGGATCACACAATATGTATGTTCACCTTCGCTGGGACTATGAATAAGTTCCTTTGGATTGTCTTTGTGAGGCCTCATTTTTTACCCTATGCTCTCCATCATACATTCAGCTTAACGTATGCGTTCTTTGGGGAGTATTTGGGGGGGGGGGGGTCCTATTAAGCAGCAGGGTAAGGCACAGGACAGAGAGGGGATTGTATGTAGATGGGAATTATGTGCATTGTTGCAGGCTGCGAGTGACACCCCATTCGAGAGCACACTCCAATAACAACCAGAGCTGGAGGCTAGCATGCAATGGTGCGTGTCAGAGTATACAAAGAGGTTCGTAAGACTATTTTATTTATTGTGGTAAGACTGTAAAATAGCAGCTTCATTACTTCTCCTATATCCGCATTCGCTAGTCGCGTCGTGTGTTAATCAGGATATTTAACAGCATAAATGCAATTTTTTTTTTTGCTTTTAAATATTTCGCCGGGGTGACGCGACGTATCAGTATATAGCATCCATCTACTGCGTTAGCGAGCTCATGGGAGCCCGTAGTGTCTCCAGAGAGAGCGATACAAAATACTCAACAGAAAGGCATATAAACATAAATCAGGAAAGTATACATAAAACTAAAGGGGCTACGCAGAGAACGCGCGAGAGAGGCTCACGCACTTTTAATCTACTCTGCCTGAATAACAAAGCTGCTTTTATGGGCCCCTTAGATGCATTCACAATGAGCATACAGCCCCTGGCATATCTCTTAATGTATTAAAATCCAGTATATGACTTCCAACAGCCTCTTAAAGATCGGCCCAACACATTGAGAATCACTGAACTGGATTTCTAAAGGAAAATCCATTATTCTTGAAAGAAAATTAATTGTGGGTGTTGGTTTACATGAATTGCACAGATGCAATTAGGGCCCCTGTCAGTCTCTGGCAATTTGTCTAGAATGTCACTTTGTGTTTTCCGCGGTCTCTGGAATGTGATGCGGCCATTGACACGCAGCCGCCATTTCCCAATATTGACGTATCTCATCAGGAGTTCGCTCAACAGATATCATGGGTGGAATCACTGGTGTTGCCAATAGCAACTGGGTTACCAAATTGTATAGTAATATAGCGGTGTCTATTATAGAGCAGTGATGGGGAAACTTGTTACATTTTCACACTGGTTAATACCCCATGGTCACCGTACTCCACCATACATTACCAATCCCACTGTGTCCACCCGCAGAGGTATCTCTTACCTCCTGATCAGGATTATTTTATACTCTTCTGGTCTGGTATAATACAGGAACTGGATTGTTCTCTATTATCATAACATCCATGTGTGGCGATGCTGTGATATCGCAGACAACAGAGCAACGACAAAGGATCAAAGGGACCCACAACAGCAGGAGATAAGTGCAGACAGGTAATTTTTATTTAAATCCCTTCCTTCTTAATTCTTTCCCACCAAACCCTCCCCTTCCTAACCCAAATATATATATATATATATATATATATATATATATATACCCTCATGTCTATACATGGGGCTTCAAAACGCCATGACATCACAATGTTGCGCAGCCAGCACATGACTGGGAAGAGTTTTAGAGAGGCACCACGACGGAGCCCACAGTCAGTAATAATAATTATGTGTTACTGATTTGGGGCCCTGAGCAGGTTCCTAGGTTGCCTCGTGGATAATCCAGCACTGGCCATGGGATTAGGGGTTCTGTAGGAAGGAGGTGGTGTCCCAATAAAACGCCCAATACAAGAACTGAACAGGTTTACGCTCATCTCTGCATCAGCCCCATGGAATACAGAACCACGTCTTTAACATTCTACACATAGACTTCCTGATGACACAATACGCCTTGCCCTCACAGTATTCAGAGCAGAAGCCTTCAGAGGTGGTGCCGCCTCATTAGTCATTATCTGGCCATTTGCACCGCCAGGGCGATAAATCAAGGTGAGCGTCTTCTGTGTTTACCAGCAAAATTCCTACTTCTTAAAAGCTGTTTATACGGTTTTAGAAGTCAAGGTGGATGAGCATCACTATGAGTCAATAACCGTGTGCCCTGGAGGCTGTGTGCAGGAACATTTTGGTTCTTAATGGTATGACTGAATCCTGCACTGGGCTCGTTCTCCGAGACAGCTGGAGACACGTACTAATATCAGGATTACACAGCCCCCACCACCTCCATCTTCCTAATGTCCTTAGCAGACAAGTGTGCACTAGGTAACTCGCTAACTTAATATATTATGTTATTCAATGTATATTCCTGAAAAACAAGCTAATATATAGCATAACATAATGGACACTGACCGTCGTTATTTGAGTTTTAATGAATAGTTTTAATAAAACTATTAACACTTTGTGTATTATATATAAGTATTTATTTCTTTTTAATGTTCATTTTGGTTTCTAAACATGTAAGTGTCCACAACTCCCGTAATTCCAGACATATGTGTGTATGGAGATAGCAGGGAGGTCTGGATAAAGTTCATGGATCCCCCCTTTTGTTTTAATTCCAATTTAAGGCTGTAGTCATTGTGCCCCTTCCAATGGCTGGATGAGTTTACTGCTTATTTCCTTATTAAATTCTAATAGGCAGGGCTGTGCTACCATAAGGCCATCTTAGTCAATCACCTAGAGCCCTGGGCCCAGGTTAGCGGCAAAGCACCCCCTCCATTTATATGTCGGCTTATATTATAACCTAGCATGTAAATAATTAGCCAGCCGCTCCTCTATAGAATGGCGGCTCTTCTCCTATGGAAACTAGACCAAGGGGGGATGTGGTTGGTTGGGGGGGGGGCAGTGTTAGGTCTCGTCTATGGTGCACAGGGACATAGCACTGTCCTTGATAATAGGTTATCTTGTATTGGGTCAATGGACTCGGGTCAATGGACGTCGGACTGGCCCACCAGAGAATAGGAGAATCCTCAGGTGGGCCCCAAGACCTAGCATTATTTCTTTATAACTGAGGGAGGGCCCCAAGAATTATTTCCTCTGAATGGACTCCTTCTGCTAGAGTGTATTCCTGTCTCCATTCCAGGCTAGGAGGTCTATACCATGTAGGATCTTCAGCCTTCATGACGATTCTTCAGTCTGGTTCTTCTATATTTACTTATCTGTCCTATGATTCTTCTTCCACAGAATTGTCAAGATCTTCAGGATTCCTCATATCTTCATATTCGTGCTTGCACAGGAGATAGGAAGCCTAAAGGTCCTGAATTAGACTGGTTAAGGAACCTGCAACTGCTCACCGGGGATCTCTGATAACAGGGAAGTCATCCTAATGTGACTGGATCAGCTCTTCTCTATTTATTCAATGTCCCACCCCCATTCTCCCCATACGAAACGACAGCAGGTCTGGAGGAGTTGAGATCTTTCCATCTCTGGGGCTACTAAATGTCAGGAGAGAAGAAACATTTGCTTCCCTTCTACTTGTGAAATAGACTGCCTACGGGCATGCCCCTCCGCGCCGCGACGTCTACGAGGATTTGATGTTTGTTGAAATTTCATGACCTTTGGAAAGAAAGTTTCAGCGTCTCTGATCTACATACATTTACAAATCAACTCTTTTCCCCTTTCACGTAAAAAGTTGAGAAGTGTTAGATTTGTAAACTGAATCAACTTTCCCCATCTGTTATAATTACTTTCCGCGTAATTTACATTTTTCGGTCGCTCATTTCACTAGTTATGTAGAGTACAGATTGATATTGTTCTCACTATTTATCACCCTCATTACATTTTGCCTCTGGCTCCTTCATTTTCTATCCTTCCGACATACATTTAGCATAATTCTGTATTATTTATTTTACACTCATTTGTGTACACAGCGGCGAATTAGTTTTACGTTTAAACGGCGCGCAATAAAAATGTTTTGTTATCTGAGGATACAGTAAATGGCGTCAAATACCAATTGTGGAATTAAATAAACTAATATCTCCTCGGTGAAACAAATTGCATGTATCAGAAAAACAATTATTAAAGGGGAAGTAAACTACAGAGTAAACTGTCATTATGACGGCGCCAATAGTAAAATAGCCGCAATGGATATTCACCGACTCATTTATATTTATAGTTTATATAGTTATGTATCTAAGATGAAAAATCTGTCAAAAGCCATTAAATCTGGATGGGTTGGAGAGCATCAATGAAACATTCTCTATCATACCTCTGAGCAGGGGTGGTGCTAGGTCACTGGGTGCCTTTACCAATGAAACATGCATGTGATATATATAAATATATATATATATATATATATATATATATGGCTCGAAGTTCCTGCTTGTAGAGGAAAATCGTGGGTCTGAATGGGGCAGGGCTTATGCAGCATACCACCACCTAAAAATTCCCACTTCGAGCCCTGTATATATATATATATATATATATATATATATATATATATATATATTCTATTTCTATGTATATCTATAATTAGTACCCTAGCAGGAATTTACATACCTATTTCCTCCACAGTGTCTGGGTCTATAAAGTTTATTTGTCCCTGGACCTATGTGGCACCCCCTCAGGTCTGGCGTCATAGGTGGCTGCCAAATGTTGCCTGGTGGTAGCCCCGACCATGCTTAATGTAGAAAAGCAAGTGCAGTCTCTGTAACAGGACTAATGACAGCCCATGGAACAGCAGCAAACCATCAGTAGTGGTGCAGATATTGCCCATCTTGCTCTGCAGCGGGTGGTTCCGTGGTCCACCACCAAACACTGTAGCACAGCACAGTTTAGAGTCAGCAACACTGATTACATGGAGTTGAAAATGTCTCCAAGGCAGGAGTTTGCTTGGACCAGAAAGTTAACATAGAAGTATAGACAGAGCGTAGTAAAAGACAGCGTGACATGGGTCACACACATGGCCTGATGAGCCAATAGGCTGATAAAGCTGCAGTCTAGGGCACCATAAATGTTTTAGCTTAGGGTGGCTGAGACCCTTAATCAGGCCCTGGTCACACAGCTATCCAAAGTTTCAGCATAAGCTGACCTAAGGGCCTAGAAGACACAATTAGAATGCTAACATCATGGAACTGCCTGGACCAGGGAGCAAAGACGAGATCGTGGAAATTCCAAACATCACATATAGTGGAGAACAGGAAGAGAACGTTAAGCTCTGTTAACAGGAATGAACATGAATAACATGTAAAAACGCTTTACAATTTAAAACATAAGAGGTGATGGCAGCCATGGACACATCAAAAAGGACTCATCTGGATAGGGAAAGTGATCTTACAAGATCGAGAGCAGTTCGAAGTGTAGTTTGTAGTATCGAATTGGAGTCAAAGGCCTATATTTGCTAAGCAGAGAGATTGCAGGGAGATTGATAAGTGGGGATGTTGCCCATGGCAACCAATAAGATTCAAGCTCTCTCTCTCTTCAATCTCCCTGGTTAGTAAATATAGGTCAAAGTATGATGAGGCGAAGTGAAGGAGGCGAACTAGCAGTGGAATCAATTTTTAAAACTTATCCGTGGATTTGTCGGAACGTCTATTGGCCCAGGCTCCTAGAAGAGGTAAAGGAAGCCTGAATGAACTGCACATAGTGGGCAACTGCTAAATGTTAGATTGCGTCTTGGTTGATGCGATGACCAGTCACCAATATTCCCTGGTAATTTGCTGTGACCGTACCAACCTGTGACCAGACTTCACCATCTGGTCTTTGGCCATGGTGGAACAGTTCATCCAGAAGTATCTGTGCCCTGTCAACCAGCAATGTGCTGAGCTACAGCGGAGAGAAGAGCTCCAAAATGGTGGAATGGCACCAGGGCCGCCACTAGGATCACCTGGGCCCGGGACTCACAGTCCCAGGCGGCCGGGCCACCCACATAACGACAGGACGTTGTGACGCCACGACGTCACCACAGGAGGCCTTCGGGCCTATTTAAACTCACTTAGACGCCAATAATGGCATCTAAGTGAGTTCAGGTAGACTGCCGGCAGTAGCCGGCACACCAGTACAGGGCGCCAGGCCACTGCCGGGGGATGGGGGTTGGCCGGGCCTGGGACTGTAGGCCTGGCTGTTCCCCCCTGATGGCAGCCCTGAATGGCAGTAGCCAGAGAGGGCAGGAAAGGGGGGTACAAAGAGCATTGGGAAGAGGACACAAAATTCCTACACAGTAAGGTCAGGGGCCATGGTTTGACTTCTGTAGTCACCAACAGGTCGTATACCGTTTAAAAGTGCAAACACATCAAAGTTGCTGTCCATAAAGTCCAATCGCCCTCGGTGGAGTAGTCCTCTCCGCATAGCAGTCCATCCTTTTCATTGATGCACGGCTGTTTTAATAAAAATAAAATAATAATAAATGATAACTGTTTTATATACTCCAGCAATAAGTAGACTTTGTCAAGGAATTAATCCTAACCGGGGACAAAAAAAAACCTCATCTTCAGAATCTGCCACTAAATATTAATGTTTTTAAAAGGACTTTTATGGCAGCGCGATGATACTTTGCTATAAAGATGTTTGTGCGATATCATTACCAGTTACAAAATTACCTTATGCGGGGATGGAAGACGGAAGCCTTCTGCAAGCTGACAATTACTCCTAAGAAATTCCTTATTTTGTGTGTGAAATCTCAGCGCCCCAAATATGCAGAGGGACGATGTAATTGCTTTTATCCATGCAAGAATCCAATGTCATTTTCTTTCATCAGAATGGGAAAAAGATCTCAGGTTGGCAAATGGTTGTATACATTAAAGTGTGAAACAGCTGATCGCCTGCTTCAATTAAACGATTTAAATGAAAGAGATTGCTTTACAGCTCTATCATATCCTCCTCAATGCAGCCCAGACTTGATGCAAATTGACAGTGGCAGGAGCAGAATGGCGAGCCTTTAATCAGGATGGACAAGCTGGGAGAGGTCGCTGGTAATTGTTATTATGTACAATATTAAACTGTCACATAAAAAAGGGTCTGGCAGGGATGCTGCAAGCAGCCAGCCTCCTTTCCCATTAGCCCAGTTATTCTCTATTAATTAAAATATACGCACATTAATATCAGATTTACTGCAAGCATTGCCACCGGCAGGGGTGTAGTGTGCATTCCCGATGGTCGGAAAGCCACCAGTTTAGGTGCTGGAACTTGGTTATCCAATGGGCTTTCCTCTATTAATTAAAGCTTGTTAATTTGACACCTGTCAGATATATTATTGTAAAACTGGAGACAATAGAGAAGAAGAAGAGAAGATATGCAGAAGAAAATAAATGTAGACAAGAAGAAGAGATTGTAGAAGAAAAGATATGAAGAAGAGTAAAGATTATTTGTAGAAGAAGAGCTATGTAGAAGAGAAGAAGAGAATATATATGCAGGAAAAGATATGTAGAAGAGAAGAAGAGAATATATATGCAGGAAAAGATATGTAGAAGAGAAGAAGAGAATTTATATGGAAGAAAAGAGATGTAGAATAAAATATATTTAGAGGAACAGAAATGTCGAAGAGAGGATATGTAGAAGAGAAAAAAGAGAATATATGTACAAGAAAAAAAGATATGTAAAAGAAAAGATGTTTAGAGGAAAAAATCTAGATTAGAAGATATGAAGCAGAAAAAGATACTGTATGTAGAAGATAAGATGTTTAGAAGAACAAAATGTATAAAAGATGATTAGAAGATATGTGAGAAAAAATATGTGGAAGAAAACAGATTTAGGAATAAAGAAATTCAAAAGAGAAGAATTGTAGAAGTAAAGATATGAAAAAGAGGATAAATTATTTGTAGAAGAGCTTTGTAGAAGAGAAGAAGAGAATATATATGGAAGAAAAGATATGTAGAAGAGAAGAAGAGAATATATATGGAAGAAAAGTTATGTAGAATAAAATATATTTAGAGGAACAGAAATGTCGAAGAGATGATATGTAGAAGAGAAAAAAGAGTATACATGTAGCAGAAAAGAAAAAGATATGTAGAAGAAAAGAAGTTTAGAGGAAACAATCTGGATTATAAGATATGTAGAAGAAAAGAAGAAGATACTGTATGTAGAAGATAAGATGTTTAGAAGAAAAAAAATGTATAAAAGAAGATTAGAATACTATATGTAAAAAAAATATGAAGCAGAGAATAGATTATATGTAAAATAAAAAATAAAAGAGATGTAGAAGAAGATATATTTAGAAGAACAGAGATGTAGAAGAGAACTGCTGCATGAATAAGGATATTTTATATATATATATATATATATATATATATATATATATATATATATATTTTATATATCACACAGAACATGTAGCTCTTATAACATTTTAGAGTTCAATAAATTGTCGACCTTGATACAGCTGATCTTAAGGTGACTGTTGTATCAACATTGAATTTGTGGTTGCCAGGTGGCAGCCACAACATCATCAATGATACAGCCTACATATATGTATATATATGTGTATGTAGATAGCCCGGTAAGATTGGTATAAGAAGTTATATATTAAGGGTCAGATTCAGATGTTTTATTTATTTATATTTTTTATATTTATTATAAAAATGATGGCAATCTATTAAAAAAAAGTTATAATAAATAAATTCTTTTCATATATCTCTTCTCACTGATCCTACTAACGGTCACTGGAGCTGCGTCATTTAGTCGATTAATTAATAATAAATCCAATCCAGTGTTTTTACATAAATACATAAATCAACTTTCTTCACAATGTTTGTCATTTATTTATATTTTAATAAACATGACTTACTCTTGTTTATCTCTGCTATGCACATTACTTATATAATGCAGTTGTACTAGTTACTTGAGTACGCTTAGGTGGACCTGCCAATAATTCCATTTCCGTGAGCAATTGTCTTGATGATCTCGTCCTATTTTAAGGGTTGTTTTAAAGGTCTATAAATAAGAATCAAACATTTAGCCTAATGGCTGTTTATTAATGCACTTATTGAAGGCTTAGGCTAACATGAGAGGCGGGTTCCTATACGACGAGTTGCATTAGAGCAATGCTACTTAAACACTGTCAGTTGGTAAATAGAGAACTGTTAGAGATCCCGGTCTCGTGTTGTCTTGGTTTTAGATTAAGTGAACCCTCGCCACCATTAAGTGGTCACATTTTAAGTCTGACCCCGACTAGACAGAAGTCCAGACTCCGGCAAAGTGTGCCAGATCAAACTCATCTCTCGTACCTGGACTTGAACACTGTTATTAGCCTTGGCCTAGCAAACATCTCCTTTCAGGTCTAAGGGGCAGATTCAATCCTGCGCGAAGACGGGAAAAAGGACAATGTGCGCGATCGGCCTCTAAATTTGAACTTTGCCCCCTATAATTCAACATGGTTTTACCCAGGAGTAACTTTACAATGTTTTCCTCTTATTTTTAAACTTTAGATCTGGCCATTTCATATGGGAATAAAAATAGTATAGTTCTTGACATGCGTCTTTTGATGAGTATTCTCCCATTAAGCTTCTTGTCATGAGGTTTCGCATTGATTGCACGTTGGGGCTCGTCTCTTCTTTATAGATTAATTCCATTAACTTTGACGTACAGATGTTACATGTCTGAAAATATCATCAATTGATTTGGAAAAACATACATTTCATTTACTAATGTATCCTGTTAATGGTCAGGCCTGGGGAGATAGCAAGAAAACAACCAGTGGCATTTCAAATAAACTCTGCCGAAAAACTAAATAGGAAACTCGTGGATCTTGGGCAATTCTCCCAAGGCCAAATCATTACTATGAATGGACAGGACATGATGATATCCATCCTTCCACAGTAAATGTATGCTTTTGCAGTTCAGTGGGCATAAATCGCACCCCAAACGCCACCCCCATGCTCCTGGATTTTAGTTTCCCCCAGGAGGGAGAACACAGTCTAAAACTTTAAATTAACCCAGGACAATCAGGGCCCCCTCACCCCTCTGGAGGGGAACATTTATCACAAAATTGCGGGTACAGTAGGGGTGGTGCTTGTACAAGGAGTTGTGGCTTAGCGTTATACACACGTCTGTCTCTGATGAATATTTATGTATGTGAACTGTTCGTTAATGTTTGACAGGAGCCCGCACATTTGAGTTGCCGAGTGACCCCATAAACCTTAATATGGATGGTGGGAGGAACCTGTTGACAATGCAAATGGAGTAAAAAAAAAATCCTGGTACAAGATCCAGGTCTTTGCGAGAACCAAACCAAAAAGGAGAGTCCCAGGGTTTAATCATGAGGAGTAACCTCTCCCTACCCCGTAGCTGTTGAGCTGGCCATACACTATAAGATAAATTGTTCCAATCTAAGCATTTTTCAAGAGTGGGTAAAACCATGTTGAATTGCAGGGGGGTAAATGTCATTAGTTGCAATCAGTATTAAGGGTGAGAGATGATGTTTCCAGCACAANTGTAATAACAGTGTAACAGTAACGCTGGTCAGTATCTGTGTGCAACATGCAACAATAAAGTATTCTCCCTGCATTCACACACTGACATTCATTTTACCCCCCCTGCAATTCATCATGGTTTTACCCACTCGTGAGTAAGTCAGTAGTGCCTAAAGATCTGCATCTGACCCAGTGTTTGCAGACGGTTAAACTTGTGGTTTATAATCTATATTCATCTCCATTGAGATTTATATTGTTATTGCAGCATGTGTATTTCTAGAAGGCGCGCCTCATAACATCATGGCGTTGTAATGAATGCGGCTACCCGCCAGGGCGCACCCTCCGCGCCCCCTTCTCCCCCCGGCTCTCCATACTTCATTGGAAGTGACATTTTGATAGCGGCTGTTTTTCCTGCCCAGTGACCTTCATGCCGGCCACTGATTCCTTGTTGCCATCAACTCCAGGCAATTGGTGTGACAGGCCAGGCCAGGGGTCAGTTGTTAAATAAAGCTTCTAGATTACTAAACATTTGAGGTTTCAATGGAAATGGAAATCCCTGCATCCATTTCATGTGACAGTCCTGTTCCCGGCTGCCAGGAGGACTTCCCGAAGTCAAGAGGTTCCATAACTTACAAGGCTATGTCACCCCCTCAAATATATATAGGGATGCGCTGCAGACAGGACCCGGTGTATAGAGGCCGATCAGCAGACACATTCCACTGGACTTATGCTTTAATACATGTTATTAAGAATAAATACTATACAGTAATAAGTAAGTTATATTTCATGAAAATGAGGCATGTCGAGGGCTGAATGCCAGGCCGGGGCAGGTTATATGTGCAGCCAATAGTTTAGGGTCGGAGATGGGCAGAGGAGACAGGGGGTGAGGGCTAGATAGGGTTTATAAGAGGCAGCAACTGGAAGGTGAGTTCTACTTTCCTGTCTCCCCCCCCCCCCCCAGTGTGACATTCTCATTTGCAAAGGAGATAAGTATAGGGAAGACAGCAAAGGTAAGTAAAGTATGTTTAAGCTCAATAAAGGGAGTTGGACAGGTTGGGAGGAGAGATTGAAAGGCTCAAGGCACGGCCACGTCCCCAGTGGATTGGACTTTTAATGGCTTAACCCAGCGGTTCCCAAACTTTCTCACTTTGTAGTGCGGACCCCACAGTGTTAGACGCCCGGGCGGCACATAACACTGTCCTACACAGTGCCATGCACCTACACAGTACGAAGACTGTACAAAGCATGTCATTCGGCAAGGCTACGGCACCCCAGTGCGGCACCACTGGGAGCCACATCGCACAGTTTGGGCACCACTGGCTTAACGTAATAATCAACCAGGGAGGGTGCCCAAGCTGATCATTGGGCATCTGAACATTTTCTGAGTAATGATGTGTATTGGTAACAAAAAGCAGGGTTCAATGTGAACAATGCAGACCCTGCTTTTTTTTTTTTTTTTTTTACAAAAAAAGCTGGCTTTTTCTGCTAATCTGAACGGTTCTTTTTTCAAAGCCCCTCCAATTTCCCCAGCTCTGCACCCTGGTTCTAAACCCAGCTTTTTCAAGGCTGGTAATGTGAACGGGGTATCAGAAAGTAGCTGCATTATGATTGGCTCCTGTGTGTACATCCCATACCTGGACCTTGAGCTGCAGTTGTTTGATCATGTGGGACCCGTAAAACTTTCCTTTAGTTGTCGACAGATATGCGGCATATATCATGCATCCATTGGGATTCAGATCCTGGATCTCCACTTTTGTGAACATGAACAGTGAAATGCACAGAGATACAATAGACGTAGACGTAGCATCGATCAGGCACATAAAAAGAAGCATAGTTTTGTATTATTTAAAGCATCTTTGTGCTTTATTGCAGCAATCAGAGCGATTTCTTTATTTAATTACTTTTTATATTCCAGCCCTTTGTATTTATAGACTCTACAGAAAAAGACTCATATTTATGACTTGTGTGACTCTATGGGGAACTATGTACCAAACATGTATTCAATGAATAGCTGGAGGTGTTAACTTTTATATACACATTTACTATAGGTGCCTTTTCTGATCTTTACACATGAATTCAGATCTTTACGCACTAATGACTTACTCACAATTTACTCACAAGTGGGTAAAACCATGTTGAATTGCGGGGGGGGGGGTAAAATGAATGTCAGTGTGT
>JABWIB010002416.1:10612-31694 GCA_016617825.1 Platyplectrum ornatum | reverse complement strand
AAAATTTACCACTAACTTAAAGTACAATGTGTCACGAAAAAACAATCTCAGAATCAGTTGGATACGTTAAAGCATTAAAAAGTTATTACCACATAAAGTGTAACATGTCAGATTTGTAAAATAGGGCTGTGTCATGAAGGACCAAATAGGCTGCGTCACGAAGGGGTTAAACAATGCCCAGTCGATTTGGCAAAACAGAACCCTGTACAAGAGGGATGGTGCATCCTTCTGCAAAAGGAACCACAGTCCTCAAGGATCAGTTCAACAGCTTTATTAGGAACCATTTAAACAAGAGAAGGGGAGAGAGGACCTTTTTGCCGAGCTTCAAGAGAAGTTCCCTCTCCCTGGCCATTACTTCTTCAGGCACATTCAACTCCGACACGCTCTGATGGCTACATACGGTGCCTCCCCTCCCCATGTCGGCCTATCGCCGGTAAGGGCCTTACTGACCAACAACTTTCAAATATGTTTTTTCCCTAATGTCCCTGGCAAAGGTGATTGTAGCCCGCCACTGGATGGCCCCCTCCCCGCCCCTGCTAGATCACTGGCTTGTTAATTCTGCCATCGGCCATGAGAAGTTCGCCTATACTTCCAGGAATACACTGCATAAATTTATTAAGATTTGGTCTCCCTGGCTGATGTCCTCGTATTATGCGGACCTGTTGGGATCTCCTGCCCACCCTTAAAAGCTCACCGACACTGCGAATATGTGTGGCCCCCCGATGCCTGCCTCTCGCGCGCTGCCGCCGCATCCCCCCCCCCTCTCCTTGGTGCCCTTATGCTTGTCCTCCTATATCGTTCCTGTCCTCATTGGTTGGCCGGTATAGTATTCACACTGGCGACCTGTAACACGCTGGTCCTGTTCACACTAGCTCATCTCCCGCAATTCCGTATGCTGTGCAATGTTGTTGTTGTTGTTTTTTTTCTTTTTGTTTTTTGCCATTGTTTATGTCCATGTTAATTGTAGGATGTTTTGCCTATGTTATTGTATGTTGTGTGCTGTTTTCTTGTACACCATGAAAATCTCAATAAAAATCTACTTGATTCAAAAAAGAGAAGGGGAGAGAGAAATAAAAGGTAAATCAAACTAATGCTCCCCAGTTTGTGTATCTTCATTAATTAAAATCATAGGTAATGGCAAAATAATAATACCTAGTCATAAACATAATAATAAAACATTACTCACACAACGTCTCGGAGCTATGTGTACAAATATTAGGAGCTTAGGAAATAAACTCGAGACACGAGAGGGCATAACAGAGTCATGGTGCAATGACAATAATGATGGATATAAAATATTTAGGAAAGATAGGGTCGATAGGGTCGGGTTTTAATGTATTTGAAGGAAGGAATAAATTCAACATTAATAAACAGTACTGGGGATAAAACTGAGGAACCTTGGGTGACCATAGAAACCCAGGGAGTTATTCTGCGTACAGGGGTAATACATAAGCCACCAGGGCAGGATGAGGAATTAGACAGCATAATATTGCAAAACATCAATAATCATTGAAAGGGGAAGTAACTATCATGGGAGATTTTAATCTAGCAGATGCTAACTGGGATGATTTATCTGTGAGCTCCAATAAAAGTGGGTACATTCTAAATGCATTACAAGGAGCATCTCTCAAGCAGTTAGTGACAGAACCCACTCATAGATTTGGTACTTACAAATGGTGTAAGAGTCTCAGATGTTAGTGTTGGAGAGAATATAGGATCTAGTGATCATCAGGCAGTATGGTTTAATATAAAAACAGAAAGAGGCTCAGGCCACACAAACACAAAGGTGTGAGATTTTAGAAAAGTAAATTTTATGCAGTTGGGGAAATGTGTTGGTGTGTCTTTGATGGAGGGAAGGCATATAAAAGGGGTGCAGGAGGAGTGGTCACTTGTATCAGAAAGGTTACCTTTGTATCAGAAAAGTTAGGAAAAAATCGCAGAAAAGGAAGTCATAAAGGTTCACTAAAGAGGTAGCAAATATAGCAAAAAAAATGGCACAACCATTCACTCAATTATTAATTCAATAATATAACCAGTCGCTAGCAACAGCAGAGATTCTAGAAGAATGGAAATTGGCAAATGTAGTCCTTCAGCATAAAAGTGGAAGTAGGGGTGCTGCCAACTATCGACCAGTAAGTCTGACATAAGTAATAAGGAAATTAATGGAAATCTTGTTAAAAGACATTATAGGATATTTAAAATCCAATAACTTAGAAGACCCCAAACAGCATGAACCACGGAGGGAACATCATGTCAAATAAACCTAATTGATTTAATTTTGATTGGGTAAAAAAAGTAGTTGATTAAGGGGGAGCTTTGGATATAGCTTATCTAGATTTTAGTAAGGGTTTTGACACACTGCCTCATCGCAAACTGTTAAACAAGCTAGAAAATCTGAGATTGGAAACAAAAATAGTTGCGTGGATCCCCAGGGATCTTTACTTGGACTGGTGCTATTTAATATATTTATTGGAGACATTACACATGGTATCCATGTAAAATATGCCTTTTTGCAAATGACACAATGATATGTAGCAGGGTAGACACATCAGGAGGGGTAAAAACAATAATGGATAATCTAGGTAGACTGGAGGTATGGAGGAGTGTCAAAAATGCTAAATCCTGCACTTACCCTAATGCTCAATATCAAAACTCAACATTTTTTAACAATTACGGTGAAGTTTAATACGGTCAATAAGGTATGGTGGATTGCCATTGTTCTAGGTGGCAGATGTGGTAATCCAAATAACTGTTGACATCAACATCTTTTAAATAAGTAAAGGTCTGAATTTTACCTGTTTCACTATTTCTTCCAAGACTAAATCAAGAAACTATCTTGTTTCCCCCAAACTTTGAGGTAAATTGTAAACCATACGTGTTGGTGTTTAATCCCTCTACAAAGTCTCCAAAGGCACTCTCAGAGCTGTCCCAAATCAACAAAGTGTCATCAATATAACAATGGAACAGTTTAATGGGCAGTGATGTGATCGTACTGTACACATAGTCTTGCACTCAGCTTCCCATGTATAGATAGGCAAAGCGGAGAGCAAAAATAGTGCCCATCGCTGTCCCAGAAATTTGCAGAACAAAATCACCAAGAAAGATGAAGCTCTCAAATTAGTATTAATTTTAGGTACCGAAAAATCCAATTTACTAAAATCCCCTTTCATTTCTTGAAATAATTCTATATAACTTCCTCTCGATTCCAGTGGATACAATTTGGATTTAGGCTTTAAACCTGAACCTCCCATACTTTGGTTGTTCTTCCTGTCAACACAATTTTCAGCATTTTCAGAAAATGTTGCTTAAGGGTTAAGAGGCGCGTATATTTTAAAAGATCAATACCAAGCTGGAACGTGTTGGGAGCACGTCTGGGCAAATGCTTTGAGATTACAAGTCCCTTTCACTGGTTGTGCATTTAATATTTCTGTCTTTTTCTTTTCCCTCTTCCCTCTTTTACCTATTTACCTCTTTTTCTATTTCAAGCTCTTTTTGTTCTGGGGGGCAGATGTTATGCAAGCTCATTGAAGGGTTTGTCCCAAATAGTGCCCTTTCCTAAAAAATGATGAAGGGTATTTTGCAGTTTTACCAGAATGGTTTCCTCCTTTAGGGGCCAATTTCTTTAAATTACTACCACTAGGCTGTTTATGAATCGATTCTGCTACTAATTCCTTATATTAAGTCTGGTTAATTTATTATACCTTCTTCTGTGGCAATCCTTCCTTTCTATTAGTATCTTTTTTTCTAACTTCTGAGGTGGGGGATCTGTTTTGTGGCTTGTTACCCCTGGTTGTGGTTGTGGCTTTGTTTGTTTTTATGGTTTTTCTTTTTATCTTTATTCACTAATTTCCCTCTAAAACTAGATTTCTGTTGCTTTCCTTGATATTTATTAACGTTTTTAAGATAGTTCAACGACAAGTCTCATTAAATCAAAGGAACTGGTATCCAGTATTTCATACCATACCTTCAGAAACGTTTCATTGTCTATGTTGAAGGCTGGTTCCTTGAACAATCTAAGTCCTCGTGGGATATGCCCACAATTGAGATTATTTTCCATCAATTTGGTGTCCCAATAAAGCTTACTTTCTATAATTAGTAGGTATTCTAAGTCATTGTTATTCAGAGTAACAATGTCTACCAAACAAAACACCACAAAATAGCATTCACATATAATACAAATAGGATCCTATAAATTGTAACATACTGATAGAAATATCACTGATGGTTGTGTATGCCAGGTGTTTTGAGAGTATTAATAGTCTCCCATTTACCTATTTTTGAGGCTTAGGAAAATAGGTTCTTGCTGCAGATATAAGTTCAGGACATAATTGTATGTGAAGGTTTCTTTCTGGTGCATTTTTGATTGAATGAAAAAGACATTGGTTCCCCGTTTCTTATTCTTTATTATTATCTATGCATTTAAATCTTGTTTGTTGATGTAAAATGTGCTTACTGTTTAGATGAAGCAGGTATATAAACAAACTGCTGAGTACGCGCCTCCTTTCTAAACAGAGGGGTTGTGGTTAAAGTGCTCATCATAAGGTAAGAGCCAAACCCCATTTACTATTCCTGCAATGTCCCACGACAGCACAGAGCATATAAGCCCATACCCTCCCTGTATAAAACATCATTACTACAGCAGACTCCGGTCTGTACATCCCTCATATCCTTGAGGTTGTACCCAGCACTGTACAAGATTCCCGTCCCCTTCTGTCCCCAGCTAATGTCAACTCCAGGTCCAGAGACCACAACAATACAACAAATAATGCTTTATATTGGTCACACATCTAATTAATCATATCATTATCATCAATATATAAAATCTATCAATAAGTAATGAGAAAGAATCTGCAGCAAATCTGTCATTATAAAATGACTTACAGGTGCATTAAACAGCTGCTACATAAACATATCACCCAGAGACCCCCATGATCAATATCCAGCCCCATATAGAACCTGCTAAGAAATGAATCCCAGATAATTTATCAATAAAACGTAATATTCCGATGATAAAAGTCTTGATTGAATATTATATAATGAATGTGTTATCTCACATATGTAGATTATATATAGTGGTAGCCATGATACAGCCAGCCACAGAATAGTGGCTTAAAGTGCCAGAGCCCAGATTCTGGCTGACATTCTCTGGTATGCTAGAAAATGATTATGGGCAATATGACAGTCTCCATCACAAGGTCATGGTGCCCGAATGGAATCCTCTCATACTCAGAGACCGAGTGCCCTGAAGTCCTCAGATAGGTCAATATTAGCACCATCTACATTCAGTGTGATAGTTTCAGACGGCCTCACAAACACCCCATTAGTGACAGCGGTCACCATATCTGAGACCCGCGTGCAATGCACCAGTGACCCGTTCCTCATCGAGATCGCCAGCCGCCAGATCAGTATCAGCCGCGCTGCCATCACCGATAAAGTCAGTGACGCCCGATTGTAAGACTGTTAAAGGGTCCGTTGTATTGCACAGATCCTCCATGTAAATCCTTTTACTATACTGATCATCTCGCTCTACTTCTAGCTGCTTGATTAGGTCAGACACAGAGGACATCACGCATTTCTCCTGCTTGGCGATTTCATTGAAGACCTCCTTTTTGGGCTTAGCCAGCACACTCGCTATATCCCGGAAGAGGACATTTACACTTTCCTTGAGAGTAGCAGATTTTTTGTGCACCTTTCTTCTATGATCCTGCAAATTCTGGACCCTCTACTTTGTCTCATCTCCAGACACCAGCTGCTCGAGAAGACCTCTCAGCTTCTCCTTCATCCTCTCCGAGGCCTCGCTCAGGGTCATCACTTCATGCCCTTTGTGTGGTTCAGAACGGGAGCAGGATGCACAAACACCAGACGAGTCCTCAAAGCAGTGATCCAGGCTCTGCCCATGCATTGGACACTGTGGTGCATCTGAACGCCTGACAACGCTTTTCGCTATATTATTAAGGTCTGTGTTAATGTGGAAGCTCGGACGTCCCCGGAACGGAGTCCTGCACGTGGGGCAGTTGTAGACTCTAGCCTGCTGCTGACTATCGAGCTGTTGTTCAATACAGTTCTGGCAGAAGTTATGGCCACACATCAAAGTTACGGTGTCCGTATAAATATCCTGACACCTTTCACCTGAAGTCATTTGCATTCTGTTTCCCCAAAGCTGTAATATGACGTCTAAGACCAGTCAGAAAAATAACAACACACACACAACATACCATGGGTGTCTGAACACATTGCAACACAATAAACAGCAGAATCTGTGCCTATGGCTCCCACAGCTGGTCTTCACTAGTCAGGATCACTACTAATGCTACGTTGGAAGTGTTGGTTAATGAACAAGGAGTAATAGTTAAATGACTTAATTTTTTCCCCCCAATTATAAATGTTTTATTTAAAACAACATAGGCAAGCTATTGACGTGGAAGGACCCGCTCAGCTCCCAGATTTCGTGGGAACACAAGGTAAAATACGCCCTCCCCTCAATGCGTTTCCTATAAGCCAGTGCGTACTTCCACAGGTTATTCATTTCTCGCCATTGATCGCAGTATAAATAAGGAGCCTCGTTCCAGGTTTCTATAATGAATACGTTTATTGTCTTACAAAATTCATTGTCTAGAAATATGGGATATACACGGGGGTGAGAAGAGAAGGGGGATTCAGGAGGGGGAAGGGGGGTAGGTGGGGCATTTCGGCAACTATTATGTATTAAAAACATAATAAATGAAGAGACATTTTATGAGCACACAGAAATAACCTGTATAAACTATTTAATCTCCACAGGCCTAGGGGAGCCCCACTGACTGTGGAAAAGAAGATGAAGCATTTATAGAAATTATAATAATAAAAAATGATATTTCCAGCACGTTGCGATTAATACTGACTTCTGAGTTTACTTCGTAGTTATACATGATATAATGCACTATAACTTTATCTTATATGTCTGGCGGGTAGGAGTCGATATGTCTTTTAATGTGTTCAATTGAACAAGTGTCTAAGGCACCGTTTTTCTTTCAATATGTTTATTTCTTCCTCTGAAGGCCAGAAGACAGTGCTAATCCTTCATTAAAACGTAGTTTGGGTAGGACTAATCCCACCGCTGCCACCACCTCTGTGCTGGCGAAACCAGTGAGGACAGAGTGGTGCCAGGGAAATGGGCTATACATGAAACATACAGTCTACCCCGGCACCAATTTAAAGCGCTTTGGAAGACAAAAAAAAAAAAAAAAGAAAAGAAAAATAAAATTGGCAGATTCACAGTTCAGAATGGAAATGATTCTGTGGTTTAAGAAGGATCCGGTGTAGCCTAGAATGGAGATTGGGTCGGCTACAACATGCAGGAAGGGTAAGAGAGTCCCGAATCCTTCCCCCCACCCCCGTCACCCACATGGGATTAGGACAAAGGACATGTAGTGTGTTGTTGTCTGTCCACATGATGCTATAGAAAGAAAAAGCAAAACAAAAAGAAAGTCTTAAAACAGACGCCATTTAAAAGAATGTGAGCTGGAATATGTAACCTGTTGGGTGCCTGCCTTCTTTGTATTGGGATGAAGATAGGTCATTGTCACCTGGTTTCTGCTCGATTCTATGGATTTGTGTTTTAGCTTTGAAGGGGCCGCAGCGCGTGTCTGAGAGACGTATAAGCTCCCACAGACTCGCTCTTTGACTTCTACCCCTTGTAAAAGTTTCCATGAGCAGTTTTCTGTCCCTTTGTCACCGTTCCCTATGTTGGGCAAAGGAATGCTGGGAGAGGAAGTCACTCCGCTGGGGAGGAAGCGGAGGACGCCTCGTTGACATCGTTGACTTTAACTTCGTTCTCATCGTCAGAGAGATCCATCGAGGTGCCCTCTATCTGCAGCTGTCGCCGGCCGGAGCGGCTAGAGGAGGATGAGAAGGACATGGGGCCGCCTCTCCTACGAGAAAGATAAACATGAGTAAGGACTCTTCTGCACGGGGAAAGCTACACGGTATTGAACAGCCATGGTGGGCGACCTCACCTTAGCCTGTTCTTCAGGGTGGACACCTCACGGCTCAGACCCTCATTGGCCTCGGATGCGTCATCCAGTTCGCGCTGGAGCTTGCGTCTTGACGCGTTTGCCCGAGTGGCCTCTTCTTCAGCCTCCTCCAGCTGCCTCTTCAGCTGTTTCATGCGAGTGTTGGCCTTTTCCATCTGAAAGGGTTTAATTTATCTATGAAGTGACTGACACAGATGTTTAGACCCATGGCCCATTCTTTTCCCACACCATACCTGCTCCTTGTACTGGTCTGCATGTCGGCGCTCATCTTCCACCTGCATGAAGACTTCCTTCAGCTTCTTCTCCGTCCTGCGCACAAGCTTGTTAGATGCAGCTCGCTCTCTGGGAGTGGAAAGGGAATAAGTTACCTCAACTGACAGTGTGGAACAGAACTATAACCTATGGTTGAATTCAGAATTCTGTATTCTATCATATTATGTGCACATGTTAGAGTTTACAAAAAGCAGAATGATTCTGACCCAATGAGACAGACCATAAAGGGGCAGGGCTAACATCACAAGTTCCCTCTTAGTCAAAGTACAGTAAATGCGCTTTCCCCTCTCTGCGTATCCGCTTAGACCTCTGTTGGCCCTGGTCTCCCGTGTGGGAGATGTTAAAATGGGAAAGCATGAGAATTACCGTCTAGATAATGGGTCTCAGCAAATCTAATCAAATTTTTGGTTTAGTGACTCATAACGTTGAAATCAGAAGTCTGCGGTCACAGCTCCACTACCATCATCTACTTACTTGGCTTCCTGCTCCAGCTGCTCTTCCAGCTGAGCGATCTTTGACTCCAGAGTAGCAATAGTGGCTTTAAACTTGGACTTGACGGTTCCCTCCAATTCCTGGAGTTTGGTTTTCAGCTCCTTGTTCTGGCGCTCCAGTTGCTGCCGGGCGTTCTCGCTCTTCTGGGCTGAGCTCCGTTCTCCGGCCAGCTCGGAGTTCAGAGAGTCCATCTAGCATGGAAAAGATAAACATCATTCAGGTGGCAGAACCGGCTTAAACCACTGCTAAGTCCATGATAAAAAAAACAGAAATATAATACAATCTGGAGATTAAGATTGCAGATTATTAGTAATCTCCTACCTGGAGAGTGGTCTTGCGGAATCGGTCGTTCAGAAGCTCCATGTTGCTTTGTTCCTCTTCCAACTCTTCCTCGAGCTGGGCGATCCGGGCTTCCAAGCGTCTCTTCTCATCCAGGAGTGCAGACCTGTCAATGGGAATGCAATCAAGGACCCGGACAGCCTACGGTCTTTGGCTAGAACTAGTCAAAACAACGTGGATGCTACTCACTTTCCTGAGGTGCTGTTGGAGATCTCGTCAGCGAGTTCATCTCGTTCTTGCTCTGCGTGACGACGAGATCTCTCGGAAGCTGCCAGTTCCTGTGGATATGAAGTGGGGATTCCTCAGCTAATAAGTAAGGCCAGCTCTCGCATTTACAGGTCAGAGTCGTAGAGAGCTCCTTACCCTTGTGGGTTAGTCAACAGTTTTTTTTAGTATATAGATGCCAGATACTGACCTCCTGGAGCTGGAGAATTTCTGCCTCCAGATTCTTCAGCTTCTTCTCATTCTCCTTGGACTGAGTGAAGATGTCATCGCGAGATGCTCTGGCTTCCTCAAGTTCCCGCTGGTAGTCTTTCATTTGGGCCTAGTGACGCAAGGAGTCAAAGTTATTTAGGAAGTTCATTGGGTTGTGTCTTATGGTCACCACCCATAGCTCTCTCTATCTCTCTCTTTCCCCTTGAGACATTACCTGCAGTTTGCGCAGTTGTTTGATAGCATCTTCCCGTCCCTTATTTGCTGCCTCTATTTGGGATTCTAGATCCTTCAGGGTCATCTCCAACTTCTTCTTGGTAGCGACAGCCAGTGCCCGCTGCTTCCGCTCGTCTTCCAGCTCTGCTTCCATTTCCCTCACCTTGGAAACACACATATACAGGGTGAGCATTATAATACGTTACTATACGCATGTTCTAAAAATGATCTGATGCTGTTAATGGTAGATGCCACCTGCATCTATTGCAGCAACCACTCACCTGTTTCACTAACATTCGCTTCTTCTCCTCATTCTGTTCATCACGTGCCTGTAGGTCTCGATCAAACTGCGCCTTCATAGCCTGCATGTTCACCTCCAGTCTCAACTTGGCATCCTCTGTGCCCTGCAGCTCGTCCTCCAACTCCTCCAGCTGAGTCCTCATCTCTTCTACCTGCTGCTCCAGGGCGCGCTTTGATTTCTCCAGCTCGTGAACCTGTATTTCAGAAGCAGACAGAGATCACGCACTGAGAACAATCCATGGGTCTACTGCGGCTTGGCGTAAACTCCTCATTCCCGGCCATACTTACGTTCTTCCCCACATCGTCCTTCGAGCTCATGAGATCCTCCATCTCTGCCCTTAGCTGCTTGTTTAGCCTCTCAAACTCATCCCGGGACTCCAGAGCTTCTTCCAGGGCCCGGGCCAGGGACAGAGCCTTGGTCTCCTTCTCTCTGGCATCTGCTTCAGCCTTGTCACGTTCCTCTGCACACCGGGCCGAGATGTTCTTCTCTTCAGCGAGGAGCTTGGAAGGATAAGAGTATGAGGTAGATCATGCCATTATAACTAAAGACACCACATTGCTTTTCTGCTGTCCACTATGACCTGATAAATAGCTTATGGCTGAATTAATTCATAGACCTATTCCCACTGGTCACCAAACGCAAGGACATAGCATATTCACCTGATCAAACTTCTTCTGTTTCTTCTCCAGGTTGGACACAATCTGCCTCTGGTGATCGAGATCCACCATCAGGTCATCCAGCTCCTGTTGAAGCCTGTTTTTGGTCTTCTCTAATTTCTCGTAGGCCAGACCCTTCTCTTCTAAACGTTGACCCAGAAGTTCCATGTCCTTCACGAGTTTCTTCTTGACTTCCTCTAGTCCCTCTATGGTTCCCACATCATCATCCACCTTTTTCTTGGTTTCAGAAAGCTATTTTTTGAAAAGAAAACAAGTGGACACCAAAAGAAATTACCAACCAAAGAAATCAGTGTTGCCAAGCTTTAACATGACCTGATCTTATAATAGTCGTCATGTCAAATTAAAGAAGAATACGTCTTAGAAGCCAACTTGGTGAATTGGTGAAATATTTGGTGAGAAGTTATTGATACTTCCTGAGTGGGTGGCATGGGTACCTGAGCTTGCAGGGTGAGGATCTGCTTCTCTAGGGCTTTCCTGGCCTCCTCCTCTTCCTCCTGCTGCTCCTGTAGATTGTTCTTCTCTTCTTCCAGCTGGCGGATGCGGCTGCTGAGATTCAGCTTCTGTCGGGTTTCCTCCTGGAGTAACTCCTGTAAAGAGGAACCACATTCTATTCTATGGCCTGATATGCAAGACATCCCTGACCATTCATATAGGTTCTAAAACTAGGCATAAGACCTGGGTGAAGGTCAGAGGTGGTGTGTGACAGAAGGGCCGGGTCTTCTGTGCAAGAAGCTTGTTAGTACATGGACTGCACTGTAATATATTGTAAATGTCCATACCTGTGTATCCTGCAGCTGTGATTCCAGGCCGGCAACATCCTTCACCAGCTTTATGCCCTTTTTCTCAGCTTCCTCAAGCAAAGTGGAGACATTTTCTAGTTCATTCTAAAGAGAAAAATTCCATATGAACGTCACTTCTAACATAGCGTCTATAGAAATGCCTCAAAGTAAATAAAAAGTTCTGCACATTAACTGAAGTCTGACGGAAAGATGCATTTTGATGAGGAGAATGAAAATGATCTTACCTGCAGTTTGCTGGTCTTCTCGCCGAGCTCTGCCCGCAATCTTTCTCCCTCGGACACCTTGGCATGAAGCTCCTGTACTTGCGCCTCCAGCTTCTTACGCTTGTACTCGGACTCTGCTTTCTGCTGCTGCAGGGTCTTCACTTCCCCGCTGAGCTCCTTGTTGTCAGACTCCAGGCTCTGCTTGTTCTTCTCCAGGTTCACTTTGAACTGTGGCACAGAATGCAAAGTGAAGGTGCATCATCCCTAGGAGGGAATAGAGACGCCATCTTGTTCCACCTTCCTCTTACCCTCTTGGCTTGTTCCAGCTGCTCGGCCAACTCCTCCAGGGCCGTGGCCTGTCGCTGCCTCATCTCCTGGATCTGAGCCTCGTGGTTCTTGGTCTCTTCTTCAATGTTTTTCTTCAGCTCGGCCACCTCTTGCTCACGTTTGGTCCTACATAAGGAAAGTAAAGTGGAGTTATTCACAGGAAAGGAAATTACTATCAACAGATGCTATGAACGAAGCAAGTGACACCAGACGTTCCACCTTAGTTCCTGCTGAGCTGCGGTAGTGTCCAGAGTGTCCTCTAGTTCTGTCTTCAGAGCCTCCAGCTCCTCGCTCAGGTCCCTCTTTTGCTTCTCTGCTTTGTTACGGGAGGCTTTCTCCGACTCTAGATCTTCCTGTAGCTCAGCGATCTGAGCCTGCAGCTCCCGCACCAGCTTCAGTGCATTGTTCTTCTGTACGACTTCCTCGTCTCCCCTGTGAGCGAACGATACAACCAGATAGGGAACATGTAACTCAAAATGAACACCTCTAATCATAGAGCAAGAAATATTGACACGCAACCCCGAAAAAATATGTTGGCACGTGACATAAATTCAGATTAAAGTATAATAAAGTTTATGTTGTATGAGTAAAGTAGTTATGGATCTACTTTCTGTCATTGTTCTTTCACGTATGTACAACACTTTCTCCAGGGTGACTATCCAGTCTAGGGGTCACATAGGCCTCTTCGATTACCTGGCTAAAGCTGCCTGCAGCTCTTCCTCTTTTTTGGCCAGTTGTAGCTTAAGTTCTTCAATCTGAGCCTGGAGCTCAGCTATTTGGTCCTGGAGGTCTGTAGTCTCCCCGTCAAGTTTCCTTTTAGCTTTCTCCAGCTCCTGGCGTGTCTTCTCCTCCTTCTTCAAGCGCTCTGCAAGCCATTAGTGAAAATGTTAACAAACAAGATACCTGTACAGCATGGAATGACTATCAGTACATCCCTAGTGACAGACGAGAGCTGCGTGGTAGGAAAAGAAGGAATGAAAAGGTCACCACTAAAACCAGCCCCTATAAGTCATTTTCCAGAGTACATCCAAATGTAACGTACCTTCTAGATCAGAGATCATCATCTCCTGCTTGTTCTTTAGCTTGGCCAGGTTCTTGGCTTTCTCCTCTTCCTCCGCCAGTTGTTGGGTGCACTCTGCAATCCGCTCGTCCATCAGCTTTTTCTCCTGAAGGAAAATGCAGAAGACAATGTGTCCTATCCAGTGCACAAATAGGTCACAGGTTTCCCTGTCACAAGATGCCATCTCCTAACTGTGGTAAATAAGTAAGTGTATTTATTGAATGCATACTGTTACATGCAGCGACAGGCACACCTACCACCTACCTGATTGCGTCCTGTCACCTGCATAGTAACCAGGACGCCAGTCTCCTCTCTGGGGGATATCCAACTGCTTGTGATTGGCATCCTTTTAAATAACTGAAAACATTTGTCTCGAGGCCTCAATCAAAGGTCACTCAGGGTAACTGTCCTTCAGTCCGCTTGGTCCATGGCATCCATGGCTGCGGGCACACAACCCCTGCATAGTCCCGGTTATTCAAAGAGCTGCCTGTCCTATCACAACCATTTGAAGATCCCACAGAGAGGAGACTGCTGGCGTCCTATGCCGCATTGTCTGGGAAACAATAGACTGTATACTGCAGTTAGGTAAGTGTTACATGCCCAGCACTGCATAAGGCATCTAATGGTTGGATTGGGAACGTCTTAAATGCTCCTCACCTTGATAAACTTGGAGTTCTGGTCCTCCAGCAGGAGGATATCTTCTTCCATCTTCTTGATTTTGGCCTCTGCAGTTACTTTCTCCAGCTGGAGCTTCTGTCGTGCAGCTTCCTCCTCGTCCAGCTGCTCCTCCAGGTCCTGCAGGAAGACAATGGTTTATACTGGTTGCATGCTATCCAGTGCAGTGCCACTTGTCTGTATGATGTCCTGATGATGAATGAGACCAGTGGCTGTAACATACCTGGATGTGAGTCTGCATCTTCTTCTTCTCATTCTGCAGGACTTGGTTCCTCTCTTCCTCCTCCTCCATGCGGATCTCCAGATCCCTCAGGATCTCCTCAAGCTCTTGTTTCTTGACAGCAAGTCGAGCCCTCATCTCCTCGGCCTCAGCGAATAGCTCGGTCTCTGCCTGGAGCTGCTCGGCCAGAATGTTCTTCTCCTCCACCAGCTGCGGATGAATTAGAGAGGTCACACATTCTAGAAAGATCTAAAGACTCATAAACCAATGCTATCCCACATTAGCTATCTTAGGGCTACCGTCCCCTAGGAGGAACAGTCATAACATGTACCCAAGATCCAACTTTATTAATCACTATGGCCATGAGATATGTTACATGCACCTTTCATCACACACAGACCACGTTTTGCGCACTAAACTGCGCCATGCAAAGTTTAGTGGTTCTTTGTATATGTAACTTCTACAGTTATATGTTCTTGCCCTAGGAGTGTGAATTACATCGCACTAGATTGTATTATTTTGCCTAGTTTTGCCTTTGTCATAATATAATAATCAGCTTGCACCTAGTAGGCCCCACTTTGGCCCGCCATTTCTGTACCCACCTGCTGGTGTTTCCGCTCCATCTCTACGAGATCCCCCTCGACTTTGCTCTGCTTCTCCTTCACCTTCAGCAGTTCCTCATCCTTGGCCAGCAGCTCTTCTTCCTGTCGGGTGACCTGCAGCAGCGGTTTCACCTGCAAAACACAAGACACCGTCACACAGTTACTAAACCAAAAGAGACAGCCACAAACATAAGCGAGACCACGGTGTAAAACAACCTCCTATGGTATGTAATCTCATGGAGACGATGAAGTGGTGGTAACTCACCTTCGTGAAGAGCCGCCACCATTGCCAGTGCCGCAGTTTCAGGTAGGCAGCGCAGTTTCTCTGCAGAACCTTCAAGGCACTGAGCTGCTGCTGCTTTTTGGCGAAGGCCCTGAGAAGGAAACACAGGACTCATAACTCATTGCTTAAACATAAAGCTCTGTCCCAGTCTCAGGGATCCGCACTTACTTCCTGGCCAGGTATCCCCTACAGACAGCCTGGAAGTAGATGATGATGTCTGTTATCTTGAGGTCGCGCTCTTCCTCCAGGTGCGCCAGAACACCGGCGCGGAAGAAGATCTTACTCTGGCCGATCCGGAAAAGGTTGGGATCCAGTTCAAGAGCCCGGATCTGTGGGGAAAAGAGAGACAGGCCATCAGACGGGAGAGGTCACCCCGTCACCAGGCCCGTGACTGTCGCTCTGGTCCTTACCATACGCTCACACGCCTGCTTCCCGTCCATGAAGCCTTTAGGAATGGAGTTGGGGGTGAGAATCTCATACCTATAGAAAGGAGATGGAAACGTATGATTGGGTGTTTGTAATTTGCCTCCAGGGGGGACGGAGTGAGTGATGTAGATAATGCAATGGGCAGAATGGTTGGGCCAAGAGGTTCTTATGTGCCATCAGTCTATGGCAGAATAATGGGCCTTATGTAAGAAACATAAAGACACAACCGATTCAACTGCTGGCAGGAGAGTGGAGACCCCGCTCCGCTTATAATCTACTGTCCATGCAGTCCTCACTAACACAGTCACATCACTGGATCCCATAGGATCATCGTATCCCTAATCCGGTTGTATCAGTTGCCATTACAGTGATGTGAGCAGCCACTGGTTTGTTCTGTCTTCATTCTCTTTTACTTTTAACACATACATGCTCTGGCCTCATAATGATATTGCTATACATTGATCATCCTTTATACATGTAGTGTACACAGTGAACACAGGAAGAGTATAGCAATCATTTCTCTCTGTACCGTTGTCTGAACTCCTGAAAGACTATTCGATTGGGGAATCCCTGCCGGCAGATCCTGATGCCTTCCAGCACGCCATTACACCTTAGCTGATCTAGGACCAAGTGAGGGTCCAGCTTGCCGGCCTATATTGTGTACAAGGAATACAGAAAAGGGCTATTTATTACGAGAAGTCTAATCAGGTCACCGGGGCACCCAATTATCTTATGACACATTTACATTAAGGATTATAAACTGTACAGATATTGGTGTGAGACTTACGCGCTTCTCGTGGTTCGGGATAATGCAGCGCACAAAGTTAGGGTTAGTGTTGCGGAGAGTGGCCATGAGTTTGGTGAGAGACTCCTTGTACAGCTGCCCCACGGTCCGGAACATGCCCTTCTTGGTTTTGTACGCGGATCCGAATGCTGTCTCCGTCATTCCAGCCACTTGGTCCAGGCCTACGATACGATCCACTGCGGGAAGAGGGAACTCGTCTTATAGAGAGGACACGTGACACAGGTACTGAGGAGGGGGAATACTAAATGCCTACACCAGAAGCAGAACCAGCGGCATAGCCGAAACATAAACAAATAATTCAGCCATCTTAGCATGTTGATTGGTCGGATGCTTATGTCAAGATATTATAATGAACCAGCAAACAAAGCTCAAATTAATTCTCAATAAAAGGGATCAATAAATGGTGAAATATTTCATTCATGTTGCAGGAGTTGTGTCCCCCTCTCCCCCACCGTCCTATTTGGTCCCCAGTGACCTGATCGTCCTCTCCCCGCACACTGCCCCCTGGTGGCATCTAGTCTACAAGTGTGGCTCTAATGTCAGCGCTAGATCCTATTCTACGCATTCACCTCCGCATAGGTGGTCATAGAAAGAGGCTCTCTGCACAGTCTGTATGTCTAGCAGGAGGGAAGCCGAGAGAGACATAAGAGAGAGCGTCTGAATGTGGATGTGAATGTATGATTGATATGGGGCAGTCAGGATTTACAATGACACGACACGGGAGGCCACGTACCATCTTTCCACAGCTCTGCCACGAACTTGTCAGTAGACTGGTGAAGCAGGGTGGCAACGTTGTCATTCAGGGGGTCCATGTTCTTCATCAGCCATTCATCTGCTTTATAATCCACCTGTGGGAGGAAGGAGGCCTGGGTCAGTGTCAACGCAAGGTAAGAGGTGAGCCCCTCCGCAGGCAGTGCTCTGGGTCACCTACCCTGCCGGCGTAATGGATGATGGAGAAGTCGGCCTTGTCTTTCAGCTGCCGGGGCTTCTGGAACTTGGAGTGGGTGCCCTGCTCCTGCACCAGTTTGTCCACAAAGGTTTTGTCTGTGGCTTTGGGGAACCAGCACTCCTCATCCAGCAGAGCCAGGACCCCTGGGGGGTGAGCCTGCGAGGACAGAGACATTAGAGCATCAGGAGCCGCGTCACCACCTTTATGTGTGAGATGGCAAAAAAATCCACCAAGAAACGCAGAGAAAGGGACAGTAACTGGACAGGGGGATAGTAAAGGTAAATAATGACCACATACGAGAAGGTCCTGGTGACTCTGGACATATATTCACATATTATATATTGCAGCATTCCTGCGTATTTCGAGAGTTTGGGACAATGATTGCTGTAGTGAAGGGTGATAGATTTGTCAAACACCCGAGAATCACTCAGGTACATTATTTGGGTGCACTTATAATATCATGACGTCACACTATGGGGCCGATTCAATCCCGCGTGAAGACGGGAAAAAACGCCAAGTGCGCTTTTCCCCGTCTATTACAGGACTGAAACCTCGCGTCTTTTTGTAAGCACCTCTATGAGGTACGAACGAAAAAATGCGAGATTTCCTGCCTTACGCAAACAGCGCAAGGCAGAACAACTAGGCGCGAAGGGGATTGAATCGGCCCCAGTGTGTCTGCAGTACAGGTCATTAATTCTTGCAACGCCGCCACCTCCTGGCTATGGGCAAGTACTGCAATAATAAAGTGGTTCAGTGATAGGCAGGGCTTTCCTGAGGTAACACTGGCTGATAATGATGGAGTCAGAGAGATAGGGAACTCCGGCCAGGAGACGGAGGTGTCACGCGGTGACTGTTCTCAGGCGATTGGCCAAATCACCTGCAAGGGCCTCCTGTCAATCATGGTAGCCATTTCCTTTTCAGACAGGATTATCGGTCCCAGGAGGAGAGGCAAGTGACGCAGATATTAAGACCTTTTATTTCTGCTGGAAGCAATAATTGCTCTGGAAGATGAAGCTTACACGCTCTATAACTAGTGTAGCTAAGAGATGAATAAAACAATATGGCTGATTCCCGGCTAAATACACAGTGGGTGCCCTTCCCACAATCAGATAATAATGTAACAGGAGACTCGCTGGGGGTAGTTATACTGGTTGGCACATGGTCATCGTGTGACAGAGTGGACACTGTGGGTGGTGGAGCGGTCTTCTCACCGGCCTCTCGATGAGGTCTATGCAGGGCTGCAGGTCCAGGCCGAAGTCTATGAAGTTCCACTCGATGCCCTCGCGCTGGTACTCCTCCTGCTCCAGGATGAACATGGTGTGGTTGAAGAGCTGCTGCAGCTTCTCATTCGTGTAGTTGATGCAGAGCTGCTCGAAGGAGTTCAGCTGCAAGAGGAGGAGACGTGTGAGAGGCGGCCGGAGATACAGGGATCCTATGCCTCTCCGCAAATGAAATGCGTCACCATCTGAACTGCAAACCATCAATGTAGCATGAGACATCTATTTGTGACAAGAAATGTTATTGACTGAACCTGTCTCTGGTGGGAATACAAAACAAAATGGCTGCACTGCTGCTCACACGCAGGACAGGTTGGTCTTATAACATTTCCTGGGAGCGCCCTCATAGTGTGTGAGTTATGTCACGTACTTGATATTGATAGCCCCTGCAATGTGTTTATTATTAGCGTGCAGGACCTCTAATTCTCTAACAAAATCAGCAAACCTCGAAGATCTCGAATCCGGCGATGTCCAGGATGCCAATGAAGGACGCGCCCTGGCGCTTTGTGCGGTCCAGGGCCTTGTTAATCCGATGGACCAGCCAGCGGAATAGCCTCTCATAAGTCGCCTTTGCCAGAGCTTCAACAGCGAAATCCGCCTAAAAGATATAAAGGATAAAATGTCCGACGTTATGTTTCTCAGCAAAAACCAAATGTTAGTAGTTGTGGGGTAGATATATATATATATATATATATATATATACCAGTAGTGGTGGGGTAGGTGTATCACATGTAAAGTGGTACACTCCATACCGCATGAAGGTGTATGCGGCTGTCTCACCTGTTCCTTGGTCTGCGCCTTCTGCACGTAATCTCGGCCCACCTTGATGCGCGGGGTGAGGATGGCCCGGGTAAACTCCATGACGTTCATGCCCAGCAGGTGGCAGAGTTTCTGAGCGGCTGCGACAGGGCGAAACACATCATGAGTCCCCGCGTCTGGTCTATGTCAAGCACTCACCTCCCCGTAACCCGGCATGAAAGGGCCGCCCGAGCCAAACCACTATCAGCTGCTGGAGATCAAGCGCTCGCGTTCTGCTTACTAATAACCTGATTGCGCAGATCCAGGGCCCGCGGCTGCCAAGCCGTGCAGAGCGGGGCTGGACGCAGCACTGTTTTCTTTGGTGATATGGAATGAATGCTTCATCAGAGGTACAGATCGTTCCACTCGCATTGTCAGAACCGCAGATTGGCCAATAGTGTGATCAGAACCACGGCGTGTATTGTAGCGTGTGTGGCACTACAAGTCCCAGTCCTATGTCGCTGCAGATGACTGTCCCCCGGTGTATGTCTGGACTACACTCATGCACCAAATCAGTTTACCTGAGGCCGCTATGCAGCCACAACCAGCGTATGCACAGGAAAAGTCCTATGTCCAGTTCTTTGTGAGTTTGTATGGAGATTTGCGTCTCTTTGGGAATCTCGCATAGCGCAGGCCTGAAGTAACCCATATTAAATTACACGATCTACACGATCACTGCTGAAGTGGACAGCCCGAGGAGCAATCGTATGTGTGTATATTATATATATATGTGTTATGAGGAGCATGGGAGTCTAAGCTACACATCAGTAGCAAATATATTATTTTTATTTTATCCTCAGCTGACCCAAAAAAAAAACTATACGTACAAGAGTGCCTCTGGTTATAGCAAATATAAGATATGCGTGAATATAAACACAGGAATGGATGCAGACTGTGAAAATAGCGTAGCTTCCCCTCGTCTACTACTATTTGCAACATTAACCCAACATCACAGCTGTCCTCACCCAGCAATCCCAGAATATGCGTATGCTGTTAAATACGCCACGCAAGAATCTGCACCAGGCGCCACGCTCATCGCTAACATCAGACTGTGGACAACAACAGGTTAGTAAGGACGGGGTGTCGTGTTTCCTCGGCTTGGCTCGCTCTGCTCCCTTGGGGCCTGGATGTAGATTATTGGCCTCTGAACTGTTCTCCACAGTCCGGACCCAAGGAAAATAAACACTCAGAAGCAGCTATGTACATTCTCCCTGCGCGCTCCCCGCCGCCTTCTGGAGGACAATTAGACGCAAGCCATAGCCAGGGAGGGGCCGGGGGTTGGTGGACTGAGGATGGTATGTGCCGTGGCTAATACATTCCTTGCGCGGTTGGTGGGGTGCAGCAGGGCCAGGGGGTAGCTGAGTTCGGGACAGAGATAACACTATTGTCAGCAGATGGATAATGAGAGAAGGTTGGAAGTGATCATAACATTTCCCGAGATCTACATAGCAATTAGCTTATTAATTGTGCAATCGGTAATAAAGATTTTGGTGCCTCCATTGCAGGTAAGTGATACCTTGTATTATTAATTATTAACCAGATTACTCTCAGATGCCCATGTGATGACCCACCTGTATTCTCTGGCATGGACGCCTGGTCTGTGTTCCTCTCCTTTTTAAAACTGATGTTTCCAAACTGGAGAACGGCGGACACCACTTTAAGCATGGCTGCAAAGAGAAGAAGAGGAGATGGGTGATAGGAACAAGGCTGCAAAGAGAAGAAGAAATGGGTGATAGGACCAAGGCTGAAGAGAGAAGAAGAAGAGATGGGTGATAGGAACAAGGCTGCAAAGAGAAGAAGAGATGGGTGAAAGGACCAAGGCTGAAGAGAGAAGAAGAAGAGATGGGTGATAGGACCAAGGCAGCAGAGAGAAGAAGAGATGGGTGATAGGACCAAGGCTGAAGAGAGAAGAAGA
>JABWIB010002415.1:19804-43404 GCA_016617825.1 Platyplectrum ornatum | reverse complement strand
AATCTGATTGGTTGCTATGGGCAACATCCCCACTTTTCAATCTCACTGCAATCTCATCACTTTATAAATATACCCCATATTATTCAATTTATTGCCCTCGTCCTATTTAAGAGATAAATGTTATACTGGCCATACTCTATTAGATATATATTAAATTTGACGATTGGATGAAAACCGAACCAATTTTTTTTTAAAGGAATTGTACAATAATTCTATGGTAAAAAATATGCAAAATAGTACTTCCAACCAAATTTTTAACAGTAGTTAAATGCTAATTAATTTCATACTTTAAAGAAACAATACCAGCTCTCATGATGGTATGAGAAAACTCTCAGTTATACCTACATTCATTTACTTGGGCACCCTAAATATCATGTGTATAGGATTGACAGTAAAACATAAAAATCTAGTCCACAGCTCTTTGTGCATGACAGAAAGATTTTTATTGAAGCACAGCACCTATAGAATTATTTAGCAAGGAAACATAAAAACCCAGGAAAAACAGGATAATTTCAGTCATTATCCTGAAGCTTGATAATAATTGTATTAAAATTTTCTTTCTTGGAGTTACTAGCATTTAGTATGATGGACGTGCTCTGGAGTATGGAGAATTTTCACAGAATGATGAGAAACTGTACAAACGAGAAACAAAATTNAAATTTATATTCACAAGAAAATTTTAGAAATATAGAAATGTTACATTATATTATTATGTTATAAAATAAAACTGCTAAACATATCAAATTATAAATTACTTTTAGTTATATATTATATAAATGCCTTTAGATTTTTGCAACACATATCTTTGGATTGGAGTGGCTTTGCCTCTGTAAAGGAATCACAGAATTCAGGATTTAAGAAGTATGTTTACAGCACCTAACTGGCATATTCATGCATTTGCAGCATGCTTGCAAGGAATACTTATGCAGTTACTATGAGTAACCTAGTGAAAGGGAATCTGGATCCAGACCTATAATGCCTCTCTTTTGTCTATTACAAATAAACCTACCTTCTTTAGTGTTTGAAAAGTGATGTCCTGAAACACTGAAAGAAAAAAAAAAGAATAGCGAGATCAGAAAATACATTAATTGTAGTGACTTCAGCCAGGACAAATATTTACTTTTCNTCTTATGCCAATCTTAAGTAATAGAAATATCCTTAAGATGATTACACAATGTTATGTTATATTCCCAAAATATAAGAATAAAAATTACATACTGGATGTCGTGACCCTCAAGAAGACGCTTATATGTGGCAATCTCCATCTCCAGATGTGTCTTCTGGTCCATTAGTATCTTGTACTCATGGTTCTGGCGTTCAAGGTCNGCACGGATCCGTGTCAGCTCACACTCTACATTATTGATCAGATTTTGTAACTGAGCAAGCTGAGAACCAAAAGACTCTTCTGTCTCCGCCAAAGTGCCTTCCAGTGCTGATTTCTATGGATATATTTATGTGCATTTAATTTGGTGAAGGTTTTGCTATGTATGCTATTACTTTTTTTTACTAAGTAATACATACCATGCTTAGCTGGCTTTGCAGCTCAATCTCGAGGGTTTGAACATTACGTCTAAGTTCAATGACCTCAGTTTGGACTGACTGGAGCTGTTCAGAACCAGATTCAACCTGGCGGTTCAACTCTTCACTCTGAGAAGTTGGAAATATGATAAATGCAGTTTTAAGTGAAATTATACTGATGTTGCAATGTAATTTTTCAACAGTAGACAAATTCCAATAAAAAATATAGGTGGACTGTAAAATTTGTCAATCTTTGGTGTGCATTTTGTATAAAAATGACTCAAAGGGGGGTGAAATAACAATGGTATGCTATTTCTCTACTCTACTCAATGATCTAATGATAATTGAGAACATAGAAATATCCATCCACTTGTGCTTGTATTAGGGCTGTGGGGGTGTATATAGGGGTATGCAATACTGTCACTTCCCCCACTGACCTAATTGAAATGCTATAAATCTCCACTGACTTCTATACGTTTCTCTGTCTCTATACCACCACCTCTAAATGTCCATACCACCACTTCTAAATTTCTACTTTGACAAAAGCCAACAATATTTCCCCATTATAAAAACAATAATAATTCAAATACCCTTTGAATGAACATGTTTTCAACATCCCTCATGTTTCTCTCCATCAGGTTTTCATATTGTTCACGAATTTCGGCCAAAGCTCTGTTCAAGTCTACTGATGGGGCAGCATCCATTTCCACATTGACTCTGGCACCCAACTGAGCTCGCAGAGAGTTCACCTCCTGAAAAAAATGCAAAAATGAAATCAATATCACAACAAGACATAGTGAGTGATACTTGTTGAATTACTTATTTTGGGGTATTTAACTAAAGAACTAAGTTGCCTCTAGGTGCGATGTTGAGATATGATTTTATTACAGCGACATGAAATATGTTTTACAGTAGTCATACTCTGGGATATATTTACCTCCTCATGGTTCCTCTTCATTTGCTGAAGTTCCTCCTGGAGATTTTGGACTTGTATCTCCAAATCACATCTTTCTCTGTTCAACTCTTCCAGAACCCGACGCAGGCCATTCACATCAGACTCTACATTGTTTCTAAGTCGAACTTCCATTTCATACCTGAGGAAAATTATAAAGGTCACCAACATAAAATTTTGGGAATTCATTTTGATAATATCTATATACTATTCCATAATGATATTATACAATATTATGATCAACAAATAACAAGTATATTTTATAAAGTTATTCATTATAATATATCTGAGCTCTTATGTGTACGTACTTGTTTTTAAAGTCATCTGAAGCCAGTCTTGCGTTGTCAATCTGAAGCACAATCCTGGTATTTTCTAAAGTTGCTGAAGATATCTGGAAAAAAAAAACCCCCCACGGTAGTAAAAACTATTCTGCTAAAAGGAAACAAAACAAAAATATGACGCAAACTTTTTCCTGCAAATAGTTTTTTAGGGTGCAACTATCTGGCCATGTTTTATTTAGTTAGTCCCAGNTTCAGATTGATTCGTTTTATTTAATTGTATTTTTATATTTAATTTCTACTTTACAGACACAATATATCAGTAACTATGAGGTGATCAAGCTACATTTCTAAAATAATGCTGCGTTCAGATTGCCTGCGGCCAAAAAAGCCGCAGGCAAAGCNGTCGCTGGAAGCCGCTGAAATCAGCGGCTTCCAGCTAAAAGCAGCACAGGAAATGCCGGCTTCACAGTGAAGCCGGTGTCCTGTGAGAAGGGGAGGGGAGCTAAAAAGACTGTGATCGTAATGATCACATGTCTTTTTAGTCCAATCGCTTCCCTTCAAACGCGCTGAAGCCGGCATGCAGAAAATCCTTCTTTTTCGGCGGCTCTGGAAGCCGCCGATCCTTAGGCGCCGTTTTCAAAAGGCATCGTTCAGATTGTCTTGAAACGGCGCCATTTCCACTCACTTTTTTAGGCAATCTGAACGGGGTATAAATGTGTTTTTTGAAGCATTTATTGAACTGCAAAATTGTTATTACATACATGGAGTTTTCAATGATAGTCTCTATTTTTCAACACTTAGGTATTGGACTTCATTTTATATAAAGACTTATATAAATAACTATGCTTCAAGTAACTGTTTAATGTAATGACCAATAAGTCATAATAAGGTCACGCTGAAAATAGAANATATTGAAAATTGAGTCTTTAAAAGAATCCATGAATATGATCTTGTTAAAACCTTATTTATTTAAAATGACCTTATGTTTTTATAATAGTCTTCATAATANAGATCTGTCTTATTTAACCAGATGTATTTAATTTATTTCATGCATTTTCAATCATTTTTGTATAAATTTTTTACATACCTGGCCTTGAAGTTCTTGAATAGTCCTGAAATAGCAAGTGAAATCAGGGAATGTGCTGGGCTGGTTTCTCTCGTACCACTCTCGAATATTTCTCTCCAATTGGGCATTTTCCTTTTCCAGGGAACGAACTTTCTCCAAGTAGGAAGCCAACCTGTCATTCAGATGTTGCATAGTTTCCTTCTCATTGACATTGAAGAGACCTTCACGCTTCCAACCACTATGACCACTAAAACTGCTAAAATGACTGCTATGACCTTGTACATTTCCGAAACCACATCCATGACTTATGGATGAGTGTTTGGAAATAGAAATTCCCTTTCCTCCAGATCCACCATGTACACTTGGGGTTCTGTAGTGACCTCCATGATGGGAAAGGTGTGAAGGGACATGATGTCCTTTATGGAATCCTCCATGAAGAGAACCATGACTTTGATGGGTCACTTTGTGCAATTCTCCATGATGAATCTTGTGGTGAACAGTTGAGATATGACTGGAAATCTTATGGCTTGATCCTTTAAGAGATCCGGTTGATTTAACACAATGGCTCATGACTGTTATTTACTTACACCTAAACAGAACAGAAGTTTCTGAAGTTCCAAAGTAAAGTACAAGTGTTTCNATTAAGTGTCCCTATTTATAGGAAGCACAGGGGGTGGTACAAAAAGCTAAAATAATTTTATAGGAGGTTCTCAAACAAAAATTTTGATTAATTTAGGCGTTGTTCTGATTTATATTGGACACGTTTGTGTGATGGCTTAAGAAAGATCATAGGAAAGTTTAAGCTGTGACAAGTTTATTGCAGTGTTTTACAGCAGAGTGCTATTAGGCACACCTATTGATCTAACACAAAAAGGCTGAAAGTCAGCATTGTGAAAACATGAAACACAGGTCAATTTTTACCACTCAGATACCAGACATCTCTAGAAAATATTGTATGTATTGGTAATGGTTGATAAAACAAAAGAATTGAATAGAATTGGCAGCAATTATGCACTTCGTTTTTTTTATCCTAGACCTATTTGTTATTTCACCGTTGGTTTAATTATATATTAAGAATTTTCTGTACATTTTCATTAAACCTGCCACCTTCCAGTATATACACATGCTCATGTGTTTCATGTGTGAAATATTCAGCCTTCCTGTATCTGGTTACATTGCTTATATGTAAATTTGAAAGCTATTGTNATATTCCACCTGTAAATTCGCTTCTCCAATATATACATGTTTCATTGCTCTAGTTTGATTTTTTTGTATTTTAGCACCTTACTAATGTACTTATGTCATTTTGGAGAAATGGCCTCCAGATTTNTCACTACAGCCCACCACACTCCATCACTTATGGGGCAGCAGGTGAGTCCTTAGTCCACTTCAGGCAACCAGTCACACTTCAGGTATTGTGAAACTAAACATCCCATCCAATACACACTACAATAACACAGCATATACCTTATCTAGGGTTGNTCTCAATAAGCTTATTTAAAGAAGATACTTTGCATTGTTAATTTTACTGCAGGCTGCTATACCCCTCTACTAAAGAGTAGTATTCTGTAGGCCTCTATCAGACACATTAGAAAAAGGTAATGCATTTATATGTTTCTAGTACTTTACACTGTGTGCCACTGGTCAACATTTAGAAGTGACTGTATTTTAATTGATAACAATTTCTACCGTCTTATTTTGCCTCATTTAAACAACATTATGCAAATAAAAAGTACAACAATTGTGCAAGAGAAAAGTAACATTTTATTTATAAATTGCTTAAACAATGCACAACAACTTTAATATTAATTTTATTACAATTGACACTAATGAATAGTCACTAATGGATGTTGTGGAAAATAGACTAGGATTGTTCCACATGACAAAGTAAGAAGCATGTAATAAATGTGAAAGTGATATTGTAATCCTAGTATAATGAAAATGTTTGTTGATAGACTTTTCTTATTGTCTTAAAATGAATAACTGTATTTTTGCAGATCTGATCAATGGTCTTGATATTGCAGTCTACTCTATGCGGATGTGTCTTTTCCACAGTGATGTCATTTTATGATGTCATTTGCTGCCTTCTTTCTTTTATTTGTAACAATATAAACTGTATGTAGATGAACATGATACTTTAGTACTTTTAGTAATTTAAACTAGAAGTAAAATAACAAGAAGTTAATATAAGGTTATACAGAAAGCGAGGATGATTTTACTGCGCACATTGCTCCTTTTATCCCCAAGCCATGTTATAAATACAAACCACCAAGGAAAATGTTATAATTCTTAGCTTAGCTCTATTCCACTTGATTCTATATATATTTCATAAGAAGGATAGATCTGGCTATGAAAGAGTTTCATGTTTTGCCCAGGAAAGTAAAGCCCATTTCTCCCCATATGTGAGTCTATATCACTATTGTTTCGTTACTGTCATTTTCATATGTATTATTTGCTCTGATGTCCGTGTTCCTGGTTACTTCCTTTTCCATGCTCTGATTCATGGGAACTGCTCAGATGCTTTGACCTGATGTGAGACACTGCAAGAAAACATACCAGTATCAATCATGTTAACACACATTTGCCATGATCAGGCCAGGTTATGGCTATGCAATAGTCCTACAGTATAGAATATAGACTGTCCTGGGTTCTGTTTCCAGAAACCTATTTGTTATTACCCAAGGTTTACATTTTTAAGTAAATAGTATGTAGTGAAATGCACCATATTAAATCAATAAATAAAAAAATAATAAAGTAGAATATATGCACTAGGAGGATCCATATTCACAAGCTAAGAAAAATGTAAGTAAAAGTATGTGTTAGATTATTAATAAATTAAACTCTTAATAACTANATAATATTATGGCCAGTAATATCCATCTATTATATTTCCATGGCTTGTTCTCATCCTACGGTAAGCGATTTACACTGACTTATGACAGCTGTAAAATTGTAATGGNACATGGCTATCATACTTACCATCTTTGCTGGCCCTGTCATGATGTCGGTGTTCTGGAATGCTGCAAAAATGTTATAATAAATAGTAATTAAAGTATATCTTATTGAAATTATATTGCCTGAAATGTGCAGACCAGAAAAATTAAGTAATTAATTCAAAAACCCATTTGAGTAATCAACAAGAAGATTAATTTTTGCCTAATTTCTAATTAAGATGAGCACTACAACCTGCTTAACTATAGCTGCCATAAACAGATTTATTTTAAAACACTAAGGCAGGGGGATTGCAGAAAGATTGAAAAATGGGGATGTTGCCCATGTAAAAATGTAGCATACATTGTATAGTGTGTAACAGGAAAGGCAGATGTAGAATCTTATTGGTAACATATTCACTTTTCCTTCTGTTTAGTAAATCTGGCCCTAACTTTCCTTAGTACTATCGGCAGAGCTCGAAGTGGGTTTTTATAAGTGGAGGTATGGAAGAGGAAATATAATTTCAATTAAAATTATTTCCAAATTGTGGGTCCATAAGGGATGGGTTTATACAAGGGGCGGAAAATAGTGGGGGGAATAGTGCCAGTATACCTTACCGGTGTATATTGAAATGAGATTTATTAAGGATTATGATTTTACACAATTTTAAAGCATTGCATAGTGATTATATCTAGGTACACTGATTTTAAGGGTTAGTANATGCTAGAGAATAATATTTTACATATTATTTCTCATAACATAGATTTTACATACTGCATGTCCTGTCCCTCAAGCAATCTCTTGTATGTAGCAATCTCCATCTCCAGACGTGTTGTCTGATCCATGAGAATCTTGTACTCATGAATCTGGCGCTCGAGGTCTGACCGGATCTGTGAAAGCTGTTCTTCAACATTGTCAATAAGGTTTTGCAGATGTGAAAGCTGGGAGCTGAACGTTGCTTCAGTCTCTGCCAAGGTGCACTCAAGAGCTGATTTCTGCAGTCATAATATACACATTTTAGGATAATGGTCATGTTTATTTTTATGCAGACTAGACTGAGATATATATATATAGTTGAAAGCAGAGTTAAGGAAGAGAATTAAACAAGTTTTGTATATATCCACCAAAAGTTCAAAAGACCAACAAAAAGAACCCATTGGCGTCAAATTCAGGACATTGTAGATGTCCTCCCAAATCTTTCTCTGCTTGGAAGCAGGAAAGTGATGGAATTCTAGATTGGTTTGGATACTTATTTACCCTTAAATAGTAATACCACGTAATNCCATGTGATACAAGTACTTCCATGTCTCAGTCTTAACAAACTTTTAACTCTTCTATGCAACATCTTTCTGTTCCCTATCTTCAGCCCAACCTTCTGACTTCCAATTCAACTTAATATTCATTTCCCATGACTAACCTACATTTAACCTCTATTATCAAACTTGAATGAGAGTTGTAACATACCATACTTAGTTGACTCTGCAGCTCAATCTCCAATGTCTGCATGCAACGCTTCAGATCAATGACTTCTGTTTGGACTGACTGAAGCTGCTCAGATCCGGATGCAACACGGCGGTTGAGTTCCTCACTCTGAAAAGTAGTCAAGTAAATTTTAGAACCACAAATAAACTACCATAAAATGAAATAACAATTGTTGAACTTTTATTTACCCTAGCAATGAACATGCTCTCGACTTCCTTGAGGTTCCTGTCCATTAGGTTTTCATATTGCTCTCTAACTTCAGACAAAACTCTGTTGAGATCTACAGATGGAGCAGCATCCACTTGCACATTGATCCTGGCACCCAATTGATTGCGGAGAGAGATTATATCCTCCAAGGAAAAAACATAACTAGAAGATTATATACAATAAGCAAAAACATTTTCATTAATAATATAGGAGTTTAATATGTGTAACACTCTTGACCCATGTTCACTGCAATGAACTATCTATGTGTTTGGGAACTGATACTTGAAATATATGAAATAAGACCTGATCATCTATTTCCGGTAGAATTTACCTCTTCTTGGTGCTTCTTCATCTGAAGCAGTTCATCTTGTAAGTTCTCTAGTTGCATTTCCAGGTCACCTCTCTCAATGTTCAACCCCTCAAGAACCTTTCGCAATCCATTCAAGTCTGACTCAACAAAGTTCCTCAGCCTGACCTCCATCTCATACCTTTGCAGGTGACAAGATTAAATAAAGAACATTAAATAAGAAAATAAAACAAAACATTCATTAACTAAATGCATAATCATATCCACTAAACTATCATATNTGCTAAACTATTTTAATGTAACTGCATTTTTGGTAGCAGCATGTACAGAGTAAGTATTGGCAAGTGGTGAAAAGTTGTCATTTTTTCTTCAAANTTTAGTATTAAAATACAATAAATCTGTTTTTTTTATTGTTCTTGCAAAGTTGTCATGAATTCTTTACTGCATCTTAATATGGAGCAATTTAACATACTTATTTTTGAAGTCATCAGCAGCCAGTCTTGCGTTGTCTATCTGTAGTACAATCTTGGAATTTTCCATGGATGCTGCTGATATCTGTCACAAAGTTTGTGAAAGAATTATTTGGACAATGAATATTGCTATTGACACACATCCTAATACAGTTTAAGGATTATAAGTATTAAGGTTAAATGTTTGCCAAATAGGGAAAAAGGGGAATGACATTCTGTTTGCTTACACTGCCATCATTAACCACTATTATAATNATTATAATAATAACNANTAATAATAATAATAATAATAATAGTAATAATATTCCAGCAATGGTAAANATATTGCCCACAGCAACCAATAAGATTCTAGCTCTCACTTTAAAATGACCTACTACAGAATTTCAACCAGGATCTGAATGGATGATAAGGATGGCGAAAGAGGAGGTATATGGAGGTATATTTTAAGACTAGTAGGTTTTATTAGAGAACTGGGCCTAAATACATTTAGTTCTCTAATAAAAGTAAATAGTGATTTCATAGTTTTGCATTCAGGGAAATACCGTATATACTCGAGCATAAGCCGACCCGACTATAAGCCGAGACGCCTAATTTCACCTCAAAAAAATAGGATAACTCATTGACCTCATACAGGACAATGACTCGAGTATAAGCCGAGGGGGGCACTTCCAGCACATAAAAATGTGCTGAAAAACTAGGCTTATACTCGAGTATATACAGTACCTTGATTTTGCAAAGTGATGTTAAATTCTTTACTACTTTTAAACTGTGAATGAATATTATGGAGAGATTGAGTAAAGGGAGTTTTAAAGAGTAAAGTTTGATGTGATCTGAGAACTGTGGATGATTACACACTATTCTTTAAAACAAATTNCCTTTTCATTGTAAAAACATTTTAAAATAATTTATCCCTCATTTACCTTATTTTGAAGTTCTTCAAATGTCTGGTAGTAGTGCTGGAAGTCAGGAAGTGACGTGTGAGCATTTTTCTCATACCACTCGCAGATCTTCCTCTCCAACTGGGCATTTTCTAGCTCCAGAGAATGGACCTTCTCCAGGTAAGAAGCCAGGCGGTCATTCAGAAGTTGCATAGTTTCCTTCTCATTAACGCTGAAAAAGCCTTCATTCTTCCAACCGCTGTGGCTACTTAGGCTGTTATAGTGGCTATCATGGTTATGGCCACCATGTCCACTTCCATAGCCACATCCATGACTGTAGGAAGAGTGCTTGGAGAAGATTACCGGCTTAGTTGATCCTTCATGAGAAATATGAGAGGAATGGTGAATCTTAGGGAATCCTCCACGAGGCACGAGATGGGAACTTCCATGGCGAATAATGGGGAAATGGCTGGGGAGTTTGGAAGAGTGACTACTAATATGAACACTTGGCTTAAAGTGTCCAGAGGAGGAATGGCTCTGTTTGTGCTGGCTGTGGCTCATGGTGATCAGGTTAGATCCTTGGATTTGACTCTAGTGTACCTTGCTTAGAAGACAAGTGTAAATGTTGCTATACAGCCCCGTGTTATATATCTTCATCACAGAAGGGTGTTGCTAATAATTGGCCATTTTGGGGGGGATTAAGCAGGTTCTCAGCCACTCATTTTCAGTATAACGCCAAATGAATCAAATTACAGCTATTTGGCTATTTTGAAAACATCAGAGAAACAAAGACTTGCCCGCAATGGCTCTAAACATTTCAAACATCATTATAAGCATAATTAGAATGAACTACTGAGATGATAACTCTTGTTCCGCCCTATTTATTCCAGTTCATTAAAGCAGAATTGATTCATAATGTGGGGTTATTTCTACGTCATGACATTTAGAACTGTTTATCCATTTCAGTCTTAAATATGTTTTAAATGTAAAAAAAACCCATACAAACCATTGCATTTAATTGCTTGCTTAACCACTAGTGTATTTTAATAAAATTCTGATATGTGAGTAAAAGTTATCTATTATATATACACTAATCACATCTATCTTTTATATTGTTTTCAGAAACTGTAATGGCAGCANACTTGTGGATGTGAAATGTATAATTGTGTATGTTGTTTTTATTTTATTGTTTGCTTACAAATTGTATTCCTGGTTGTATGTATTGTGTACTGTATAACATACATTTGTATGCTTCTGTAAACTGGGTATTTGTAGTGCAGAAACCACAAATTACCCATCCACAGTTTTTGTGTGGCAGGGAGCCTAACCAGGAGTTTGGAGCTGAACCAGAGCTCTGGTTTAAGCTCAGTGTGATTAAAAATCACTGCTTCAGTCTAGGGGGTATATTTAATAANCTGCGAGTTTGCAGTGAGATTGAAAAGTGGGGATGTTGCCCATAGCAACCAATCAGATTCGAGTTCACATTCTNCAGTNTGNAAAATGAAACAGAGCTTGAATCTGATTGGTCGCTATGGGCAACATCACCACTTTCCAATCTCACTGCAAACTCGCAGCTTAGTAAATATACCCCTAGGTCTGGGATATCTTCTCATCGAAATTTCGGAAGAATCTGCCAGTTTAACTAACTGATATCCCATTCACACTGACTACCCTGTTCATTCAGTTTCACTTTCCATACCAGGGTGGTCTGGGGCTCTGAATTACCCTGGTCACACTACCTCAGTGTAAACAGAGTCAACCCGGGCAGCTGTGTCATTTAGGGGAAAAAGGGAATTAAACAAATGATCACTCGTGTTTGCTAAAATCCATACCNCCCAACTGTCCCGCTTTTGCGAGACTGTCCCGCTGTCCCACCTGCATAGGAGTTTGTCCCAATAAGGGGACAAACTCCTATGCATTAGCACGTTTATTCTTTTTTGTCAATAAAATCACGGTTCGCGGAGCGAAAAGGGGCGTGGCTTGAGTGGGGCGGAGGCGTGGCCTGAGCGGGAAGCACTGTTTTTGTCAGGCAGGGGCGGAGTTTGGGCGATCTCCCCCAGCAAATTGTTGGGAGGTATGTAAAATGTAGTGATCCAATTCCAATATGTTGCTNAGCTTTGTTTCCTGAGAAGCATATTAAAAACTAGCAACAAGTCTAGCATACTTACACACTAGCGTATTGACTTACTCTCATCTCCTAGGGCACATATGATTTTAATACTGCTAACAGAAACCACAAAGCCTAAGGACAGTTTTTCTTATGACATATATATTATATATATATTATATATTATATATATACACCGGTTTGCTTTCTGAAAACACACGTGCAAAGAGAAGGCTGCCTGCAAATGAGCAGCCGCTGTATGTGAGATGCTGCAGCTGTAGACGATACACCCATCCAGTGCACAGCCATGTAATGTTTAGTTTCACCTGGTCTCCTTATCTACATATCTGTGTTAAGCTGGCCATACACTATACNATAAGTTGTAGTAGTGTATGGTAACAATTTTTTCTGACTCGACCGAGAATCGTTTAAAACAAGGTTCTTATGACCCACTTAATGTGCAGAATTGATTGATGGGTTTTTAGACGATTATTGTTATGTGTATGGCGGTATTCCTATTANGATTTTTCCTTTTCAATAAAAAAATTGAATCGGTCAGTGTATGGCCAGCTTTACATGAATATTTGGTACAATGACAACCAGGTTTTTTTTTACGATCATGATACAGCTGAAGCATTGCCTCAATTAATCATTTTAAAATTGATAGAATTAATGGTGGATATTGAATGCAAATGTGATTGCTTAAGTAATGCACTTTGCAACAAGCAATTGTTGTTTGAAATAAATAGTTGAATTGTTCTTGGTCCCCTGTGTAGAAGGTTCACCCCAGCAGCAGTAGCCCTTTCACTCATGGAAACTTCAAGCAAGTCAGCTAACCATAGAACAGGGGTAGGCAACCTGCGAGGCTCCAGGTGTCAAACTACAAGACCAAACATGCTTATGTCTTTGCAGTTATAACCTGCTAGGACTTCTAGTTCTACGTAGAGGGTATATTGGGGTAAAGCAAGCATGCAAAGCACATTGTCTTGTAGTTTCACAACACCTGTAGAGCCGCAGGTTGACTACCCCTGTCCTACAAAAAGGGATGAAGGACTAGCCCCAATCCCTGAGGTTGCCAGTGGAGATTGAATGTGTGGGGATCTAGCCATGGTGCTCTTTTGCTAAACTGCTTATGACATATGATTGTACATATTTTGAGATTTCTAACCCCCTTTCCTCTACTTACTTTAGCACCAAGGACAGAACTGTTTATCAGGGTTTGGGTGAAAGAAATTTGTGTGCATTTCTTGGTTCATTGCTCAGCCATAACAATGCTGACACACTGACACAAATTGCTGTCACTGAAGTATAAATGTCTTCAACACAATTAACAGTAATCATCATCATTATTGTCAGATCCACAGAGATTCACAATGACCTCCTTCATCATGCTGCAGAATTACAACTTAAACCACTGTATCATCAAAGTCTGCACTGGCTGCAACATTACTTTTACTAATGTTCACCCTCACACAAGTAAAGGACTCCTGACACTGCAACATTACTGTCACATTTATTTGATTTCCATATTCCNGTCTAATCTCTTAAACTGTCTCTTGAAAGTCTGGCATATGACTTTGATGTACATGAAACACATAGACGGTCACATACAGTATGAATAAACTTTCTTGCATTCGTAGAAGTAGCTCTTATAACACAAATACTGACCAGAACTTNTTCTGTATGGTCTACAGTGCAATATGGTTAAGGGTAAACTTGTTATTGTTTTCTACTGTTGTATGCAATTGAATCTTATTTACAGTCTTTGCATTTATGTGCCTCAAAATGCAGCACAAGATAATTAGGGGTGAATTAAACAGAAAGAGAGCGACNTCAAATTCACACCATCAGAGAACCATAATAGCCATTTATTAGCAAAAACTATTGTCATCCATGATTTGCACAGTACCCAAGAATAATATTAACTAATGCCTTATACAATTTAGTTTACATATGAAAAAGAACCTATTTAACCTTTTACGGAATAAAGTTGAATTAAATTAAATCAAAAATTCTAATTTAAGAGCAATGAAAGTAGAATCACATTCACGCCATGGTAAAACTATGTTGTTGGAGTATTGAAAAATGTTCATATTGCTNTTAACACAATCATCTTATTATGTAGGAAATTTCTTTTAGCTATAAATAACTTTCAATAACTGTCATTATGGCTGATCCCAATCTCTGCATTCACCGGATTTCGCTCAGCGCATGTGTAGAGCGAGACCCAGCACCTCTGCGCCTGTGCTGGCTTATGTTTGCCTGGGTTTCCTGGATATCCCACTAAAATTTTAGTATAAGACATACATCATTTTTATGTATTTAATAGCCCTGTTTTGAGTGAAAACACAAATTTATGCGTGTATTTTTTTAGCAGTATTATTTTTAGCAGTANTATTTTTAGCAGTATTGCCGCATATTCTACTTAAGTAGAAATACTTAAGTATAGCTAGGGAGATCTACCTAGTCTCCAGCAATATGGCAGCTTGCTTATACATGTAGTTTTTGCATATATAGATTCTTAAGGGAACTGATGTATGCGCTGAGTTGAGGGACTTGTTCCTCGTTTTTAATATGGCATATTTTACTTAAGCATTATATACATAATTTTTGTTTCTTTGGTGAGAAGCAAAAAGTTGTTAATCCTACCATATAGGGGTATATTTACTAAGCAGCGAGATTTCAGTGAGATTGCAAAGTGGGGATGTTGCCCTTAGCAACCAATCAGATTCAAGCTCTCAGTTATTTTAGTCACTGGAGAATGTGAACTTGAATCTGATTGGTTGCTATGAGCAACATCCCCACTTTTCAATCTCACTGCAATCTTAGTAAATATACCCTATAGTCTGAATTGTGTGTGTACAGGTTAGAGCATTGAAATTTTTGCTGTTGCTGTTGCGCTTAGAATTGAATCACCTGGTACTGTCTGTTTCTGAGCATGCACAGTAGTTAGTCACGCCAGAATATAGATGCACATCTGTGGATCAACCCAATGTTCCATTTTCTATTGCTTCACTTATTTGGTGTATGTTTTAAATTAGTGATCATCACACAATTTCACACAACAAGTACATTCATTTTATAATGTCATATTATTTAATTGAGCTTCTGAATGCTAAGGTCTATATGGTTAATGTGCTATATTATTATAATGGCATAAGTAGCAGTTCTCTTATGTGCTACACAACCATAACTTAATTATTTTAAGAATTTTATTAATCATCTGACGCTTTCTCTGAAGCCTGTAAAATGTTTCATGTTAAATCCAAATACCAAGCAAATAAACTCTAGTATTAAAACAAGCCAAACAATTGTTAACCAAGTCAAAGCAATTACTCTTCTTTCATACACCCAGTCTTACATACAATATAAATGCAGTTGAAAAATGGAGCAGACACAGAAGAGAACAGTGAATAAGATCATCTATTCTAACTCCTGATATTCAGACATCATGAGCCACAGTGTTCGTTCTTCAGCTGGATCACTCCATGAGAGCTGTCAAGTCAGCAGCTATTTACCCAAGATCTCAAACCATGTCTATGGTATCAATCATGGAGGGTCTCATGTTTCTCATCACGGAGGCTCCCATAACTTGCACCATAAAGGGTACAGAATTTCTCACCATCAAGTCTCCCAAAATGTTCATCATGGAAGCCACGGAAGCCACTACAGAGCCCCAAGTGTGCATGGAGGTTCAGGAGGCAAAGGAGTCTCTATCTCCAAACATACTTCTTTCTCTCATACAAGCACTCATGGTGGCCATCAAAGTCACGGAAACAGTTTCAAAAGTCATGGCCTGTTCAGTGTGAATGAGAAGGAAACTATGCAGCATTTGAATGATCGCTTGGCTTCTTACTTAGATAAGGTTCGCTCTCTGGAGCAAGAAAATGCCCAGCTTGAGAAGAATATCTGCGAATGGTATGAGAAGAATCAACCCAGCAATTTACCTGATTCCAGCTCTTACTTTAGAACCATTAAGGAGCTTCAAAGTCAGGTATAATTATTGTTTTATTATGCATTCATTCATCTAACTAACAACCCAGTGTTGATATATAGTGAAAGTGTTTATTGTGAAATGCATAACAGTTACCTATATACTACACAGATATCAGCCACCAGTGTGGAAAATGCCCGTATTACACTACAAATAGACAATGCCCGTCTGGCAGCAGATGACTTCAGAAATAAGTGAGTCTTTCAGCATCATGAATGTTCCAGCAGTAGCCGATGGATATTATGTTAAATTTATTTTTCTTTTTTCTGCAAGGTATGAAATGGAGCATCAACTAAGTAACAGTGTTCAGTCCGACGTCAATGGACTGCGGATACTCCTGGAAGAACTGAATCGGGAACGATGCAGCCTGGAAAGCCAGGTTCAAAACCTTCAAGAAGAACTGCAGCAAATCAAGAGGAACCATGAGGAGGTAAGACGTTAGGTTATCTGCTTTCTGAAAGTGATGGACTTGCAGTCTTTTTGATGGATACTTCATTAGGAACAATATTTCCATTTATGATGCAAAGTACATTACAGTAATTGTAAAAAACTTACAGTAACAGTAAAAGTCATTTTTTTGTCAATGACAAAACCTACAAGACCTACAACCTAGGAATGTCTACATCAAATCATCTCCAGATGAACTTCTATTTATTTTTATTTTATCCCTTGTAACTTTAGATGCATATTAACTTCACAACTTATTTTTGTTTCCAGGAAGTAAACTCTCTGAGAGCTCAGCTGGGTGCCAGAATCAATGTAGAAGTAAATGCTGCTCCATCTGTGGATCTGAATAGAACATTGGCTGAGATCCGAGAGCAATATGAGAACCTGATGGAGAGGAATCTAAGAGAAGTGGAGACAATGTTCAGACAAAGGGTATATTTTACACTCTGTCCATATTTTATGGGATGGGGTTATATTTAAATGTGATCTNCTACTATGTTACTTTATTGACCTATACCTTGCTTTGCTCCTCCAACCTAAAATGTGCTTTTAAATAGCAGTTCATTATTATTAATGACAAATATTGCAAATGGTTGTTGCACATGCTATTTACCTTACAAATTAGCCGCATCTCTAATGTACCATGGTTTTCCTGATTTCAATTCATAAGTATTACATTTTGTAGATTGAAGAACTGAATCGTGAGGTTGCATCAGGCTCTGAACAACTGCAATCTGTACAAACTGAAGTCATTGACCTGAGACGCAACGTTCAAACATTGGAGATTGAGCTACAAAGCCAGATGAGCATGGTAAGTCTAGATGTAAATTATGACTCTGAGTGCTAGATGATATAGCTGTTATATTTAAGGAAAACATTTTTAGTAACACTTATTCCTTAATCCTTTATCTAGAAATCCGCTCTGGAGGGCACCTTAGCAGAGACAGAATCTACATTTAGCTCTCAACTCGCCCAGTTGCAATGTTTAATTAACAACGTGGAGTCTCAGCTGGCACAGATCCGATCTGATCTAGAACGTCAGAACCATGAGTATAAGATCCTCATGGACCAAAAGACCCACCTGGAGATGGAGATTGCCACTTACAAGCGTCTTCTGGAGGGTCATGATATCCAGTAAGTATTTTCAGTCATTTCCAAGGTTGAAGAAAAATGAACACATATATATATTGCTATTCTGTGATTGATTAAAACTTTACATAGTTGTTTAGTTTTCACCAAATCACAGTAACAAGGGAAGTTTTCAGATTCAAGAATGTCTATTATAAACGGTGTTATTCTTTTCTTTTCAGTACATCCAGCCATCATTTTTCAGAAGGTAAGTAAAGTACTGATAGTTTAGCAGTCTATAAGAAAGGTGTTAGCCTAATTTGCAAACCACATTTAACTTCCAAAAGGCACCCAATCACATAACATGGGGCATGTGCTGTAACATTTGTAATAAAAAGCCTCATCTGTCCTATATGACTAAACTGTGAACACTGATACTTTTAGAGAGACATCAAGGTCATTATTATTTTGAATGACACAATACGCAACAATGTGCAGACATATGTTGTTTCAACATATAATACACCAGAAGTGATTTTTCTGTTTAAATTGCTAAATGACACTTAAAGAAAAATTAGAAGTAAATTTTACAGCAGTCTGTATGCCTATATATCAGGCATGTCACAATGAGACCTTATTGAAGTTAAATACTTTACATGTGATATCTTCTATTTCCAGGATCCCATCATTCACTGAAGTCTCATCATGGTACTAGCCATGTACATCATAGCACATGCTAAAGATTATGTGTCTGCTGTGAGAGAGAAAAGTCTTCTCTTTNCAGATACATCTATGTAATCTCTTCTCTATTCACTATGCAGTTCTCCTGGAATATGGTCATGCTTATAAAGCTTCCAATTGGCATGGGACATGAATGGGATACACTGAGAAATACTAAGTAGACAACAATAAAAAAAATGAAAAGTCACCTAAAGCAAATGTCCTAACTACATTAACAGATGCTAGGGACTAGATTTAATAAGCTGCGGGAATGGAAAAGTAGAGCTGTTGCCCATAGCAACCAATCAGATTCTAGCTGACATTCTTTAGTATGTAACAGGAAAGTGAAAGCATGAATTTGATTGGTTGCAATGGGCAACATGCCCACTTTTTAATTCTCGCAGTTTAGTAAATGTAGGTCCAGATGTGTATTAACATATTCTGTCTTGTCATACACAGTGAATTAGGTCAAATACTTTTGTTAAGTGACATGCTTTGTATGATTTTCTGTAGTATTTGTATAAGTGTATTTAATTCATGATCTTTCTCATGTCATCCATTGTACTTCATTAAAGCCTTGTTCTTTTGCGCAAATGGTTATTATGTGGAATTATTATGAGTTGATTGGATTCCACACTAGTGGAGATACATTTTCACCCTCTGATTTGGATCATTATGGCCCTTTTAATTAATTGATTTCATTAACTACATAGATCAAAGGGCACCTGTGCACCACAATGTGATCAAGTCCCAAATCTTTAGTGGACTTGGCCTCAACCAACAGCATGATCTTGATCTAGAGGTGTTTCTGGAATTCATTAAAATAGTTAGTCACATGGACAACTATTAGAGAGTCAAGTGATACTTCGGCTTGGAGTTGCGAAGACTGTTCTAATGAGTTGATAAGAACTAAGATGGGAAGTGTCAAGAAGTGTCAAGAAGAGCCCAGAAAGAGATGTGTGTCCCAGTCTCACTATATTAAGGGGAATAGGCAAGAATGGGACTGGGTAACGGAAGNAAGGTTCCAAAAACCTGAGAAGCACAAGAGAAACACAGTAGTGAAAACTATTGGGGAGCTGGGGAAGTAACATAGAGAGCATTAGCAGAGAGGCAGAGACCCTCCTTAAACTGCAATCAAGGGAGCTACATAGCAGCAAATAGAAGGGAATTATATATGAACCCACTGCATTTCCACAGTGCCAACAGCTGTCTGAGTAAGAGGATGAGAAATTGTGTAATTGGGCTGNGGTACAGTACCACTGAGTCAGTAACTTGCACTGGGTCTGAACTATTGAGATATTTGAGTGGGTCGCTTGAAAAATCTGGAGCCCCTCTTCCTCAGTGTGATACTGAGGTTGAATATTTGAATATAGATTNGAATATTTGATTCGGTAAAATGAGAGGGGCTCTAGAGGTCTCACCCAAAAGGTGGTATATACGGGAGATTACATGGGTTGGGGGAGAGGGAGAAATACACAAGGACTCAAATCATATAGGCGGTCATTTGAAATGGACCAAACCCTCTGGACTGGACAAAAAATGTCCCAATGCAAAAAAGCCCAATGTGCCTGACAAGTGAGAGCAAAGGAACGTTGAAGGTCACTGAAACATAAAGACAAGCACCTGAGCACCAGCTGTCCCANACAGAATAGGTCCATCACCTCTCATGATGTGAACAACCTGCAACAGAGTCCAGGGGAAAACTGGTTCGTGTATAAAGGGGGCATTCTAACATGGGATTTATAGTTGGGTGTGTGGATCTGGGTATGTGGAGAGCCAGAGGAGCACCTTGAGAGGCATGGAGGATTGGACATTTTCCAATTCAATCCAGCATCTCTTATAGGGTGTCTGTGTCCAATCAATAATACGGTGTAGGTGGATGGCCTGAGAATAGCTCTGGAGACATGGGAGTTGAAGACCCCCCACCAGAGCGAGTAAATGTTCCTACCAACCCACCCTCACTCACGGTTAGTATCAAGACGAATGGACATAGCTAAGGCCTCCATACTCAAACCAAAAATTTGTGAAAAAAGTGGGCAGCCCTGATGTGTACCTATGGCAATCTTAAAAGCGCAAAAGAGNCTACCATTAATCAGGACCCTAGTGGTCATGCATGAATATAGGGCTAGAATTCTGTGAAGGCAAAGCAAACTAATCCCAATGTNCTCCAAGAGACCTGATCAAATGCCTTTTTCAGCTTGGAAATCAATATAATCCAAGAAGCAAGGTCACTAGAATGTAGTATAAAAAGTTGATCGCTTTGGTGGTATTGTCACGACACAAAACAAAACCCATCTGGTCATTTTGGATGATATCAGGTAGGAGATGTTTGAGATTTCTAGCAATCAGTTTGGCAAACAAGAGAGACAGGCCTGTAGCTTGCACAGAGGGAATAACCGAGACATGTTATTCAGAGACAGTGATAATGGCGTCCAGCAAGTTTGCCCTTAATGGATTTAAAGTATGAGATAGTGAACCCATCCGGAGCAGTACTCTTTCCAACTGGGGAGTATTTAATGGCAGCCTCCAATTCCTNCACTGTAAAGGGGCTGTCAAGAGCCCGGATATCACAGGTCCACTCTTTAGGCTTGGGGTGGCTAAAACCAAAGTCAGGTAAACCGGAGCTTGACCCACCAAGTTATGGAACTAATCTCAGCAGAGGAAAGGGGGTGAAGGGAGTTATGACCAATTGTTATCCTTCAGTACGTATTAGGCAGGGGAGAATAGAAGTTATAGTGCCTGGTGGTGGGATGGAGTATGCGCCAAACATCATCCAGCTGGTGCGCATAAATGACATGCCTCACCTGCCGGTCTTCATGTTGAGAACGTCTAGGGCCCCCAAAGAGGGGTCAAGGGTGGAGTTGAGGGTTCAATTCAAGTCTCCGACCCAAAATCAAAATGCCTTCCCTGTGGGTATCAATCTAGTCGATCAGGAACCGAGGTTGCTGCTGGTAAGAAGAATAGAGAGTTACAAATGTAAATAACTAGCCATAAATAGTTCNCTTAACAAGGAGACCCCCAAGAGGCAGTGAGTGTAGAAAGGAAAAGGGAAGATGAGGATCGCGACACCCCTTGCCTTGCTAATTGTAAAAAAAGGTCATAATAGATAACATGGAGGTAACTAGAGAAGAGGTGGAAAGAGCAGGGGAGAAGTGGTGGAACAAAACTGAGTACCGGAACAGACCAGGCCAGGGGAGAGGTAAGGAGCAAGAGAAAATGTAAAACAGAATGAACAGGAGAAAAACATTTGAAAAAGACAGAAAACAAACGAAAAAAGCGAGAAAGGAATACACTCACTAGCAGGAAGCAATACAAGCAATAACACCCTGGGAGNCCCATGGTAAACTGAGACGTTACCATGAGTGAATGTACCAGGTATAGGGAAAGGATGGGGCAATAATGGCTTGGATGGCCAAAACAATAACACAATAGTCATAGAATGAATGTAATGTCACAAATCTACAGGGCTCACTAAAAAGCTGGGTGCATATCACCTAATAAGAAAAGTAACACAGAAATCNCAGTGAAGAGCCAAGCTAGTTAATCAACCCAAAACTATTACACCAACAGTGGAATGGAAAGGGACCCCCCACACACACTGTGACAGCAAAGGAAGTCCCTGTGGAGCAAAAAGGAACAGCAAACAGCAGTAGACAGGGAGAAATCAGGTAGCAAAGGCTGGAGCAGAGGTACCTTGGTGAGGGCATCCTCCAGGAGACCCCTGATACGAAGGTTATTCTGGCATCCTCGGTTGTCCAGGTCCTTATGATGANATTGGAGAGCACTTGCAAAGTATTTCGGAGAGAAGAGATGGATTCAGCATGGTCCTCCTGGGCGGATTCAACTTGTACCAGCTTTGAATTAAGTGCAAAGCGAGAACCCTGTGGAGGGTTTCCAGGAGACAGGTTTTCAGGACCTGCGTATCTTGTTTGGACAGAAGAGAATCAAGGTGGTGGAGGATTTCNGCAACATCCCCAGAAGACTGGGGTAAGCTGGGAGTAGGTGATGCCACCATGGATTGTGAGCTGGGCTCGGTGAAGATGGTGATGCTACCAGATACTAGACTGAGAAGTGAAAGGCAGGGATTTGGCAAGGGTCTTCTTGGTGGCACTGTGTTTACCTATCTAGCAAATAAGGAGTGTGAGAATTGGTGAGCGGGAATACTCAGTAGCAGCAACATGAGCTTGGATGTGAACACACAGAACCACTTTTCCCCATCANGCTGAGGGGTGGGTCATAGTGGAGGCTTTACATGGAATGGGCTCAGGAGACTGTAATGAACCCCAGCAAGGATNGGACACAGGAATCAGGGCAGTGTACCATGTGGCCAACAGAGACTTGTGCAGAGTCCTCAGTCTGAGGAGCTGAGTACAGGTTGAGAGCTCTAGAGTGGAGGAGCAGCTAGTGGCAAGGTGGTCTGTATCACTCTGGCACTGCAAAGGTGTATCAGCTGCAGGAGAGCCCCACCTCACAATGCCAGTAGAGGGAGGCCATTGCAGCAGAAGGCAGAGAGCAGGCAGGGAAGCCTAGCAGCAGAGGTCCCTCAGGTCATGGNACACCCAGTAGGTAGCATAGCTGCATTGCCAGAGTCCTAGCTGCCTTATTTAAAAACAGTAAAAAAAATATATATTTAATTGAGTTTCCACTATTCACAGGCTAGAAGAGCAATGGTGTGTAATAAAAAAATATATTACTCAAGACATTCTCATCCAGAGGCCAAAAAAGTCTCTATTCCAAGTTGAGACATATCTGAGAGGAGAGGTAAATAGACAATCTAGCAACACTTTTTAAACAGCAGACCACAGATATGATGGGACATTAGAAGTAGTGCAAAAGGTTTCAAAANGAGCCAGAGACCTCCTCCACACATCTCTTGTACCTTAATGCATCATTAAAAATGCATTGTACTGTTATTATCTAGACAGTTCTGCCAAGAATTCCTTCCTTGTAAACAATCCATCAGTGAAGTCAGACAGGAAGGAAAGGAAGTAGAAGTTTTGCCGTTCAGTAGGAAGAGGGATCTATGTTAATAATACTGTGACTGGTTTGGGATATTATGATAGGGTCTCTTTATAGTAACTCCTTTGTAAGGGAAATGGCCTCTTAGCGGTAGTTAAGATATAGTGCTGATTCGAAGACCGCTACCACTGTGCTTACAGTTCTGAGTACAGC